>JAQQXO010000161.1:32500-52500 GCA_029852735.1 Persea americana | reverse complement strand
AACCATTTCATTTTACCAAGTTCAACGTTAGTCAGATTAGTCAACATTTATATGTTTCGATGCAACAACAAGATGTTATTTGTAACAAGTAGTTTTGTTGGTTGGTTAATTGGTCACATTTTCTTCATGAAATGGGTTGGATTGGTATTATTCTGGATACGGCAAAATCATTCTATTAGATCGAATGTACTTATTCGATCTAATAAGTACCTTGTGTCAGAATTGAGAAATTCTATGGCTCGAATCTTTACTATTCTCTTATTTATCACCTGTGTCTACTATTTAGGCAGAATACCGTCGCCTATTGTCACTAAGAAACTGAAAGAAACCTCAAAAACGGAAGAAAGGGGGGAAAGTGAGGAAGAAACAGATGTAGAAATAGAAAAAACTTCCGAAACGAAGGGGACTAAACAGGAACAAGAGGGATCCACCGAAGAAGACCCTTCCCTTTGTTCGGAAGAAAGGGAGGATCCAAAAAAACTACATGAAAAAAAAAAGAGGCAAGAAATTTTGAAGTTAGAAATACTTAAAGAGAAAGAAGATAAAGACCTCTTCTGGTTTGAAAAACCTCTTGTGAATCTTCTTTTCGACTATAAACGATGTAATCGTCCATTGAGATATATAAAAAAAAATTTATTTAAAAATGCTGTAAGAAATGAAATGTCACAATATTTTTTTCACGTATGTCCAGTTGATGGAAAACAAATAATATCTTTTACATATCCACCCAGTTTATCGATTTTTTTGGAAATGATGCAAAGAAAGATGTCTTTGTGTACGACCGAAAAAACTATCCCCCGAAGATCTGTATAATCATTGGGTTTATACCAATGAACAAAAAAGGTACAGCTTGAGCAATGAATTAATAAACCGAATAGAAGTTCTAAACAAGGGATCTCTTACTATGGATGTGCTTGAAAAAAAGGACCAGATTTTATAATGATAAAAATAACCAAGAAGATCAGAATAACCATAACCAAGAAGATAAGAATAACCAAGAATGCTTGCCTAGAGTGTATGATCCTTTTTTAAACGGACCATACCGTGGAACAATCAAAAAAGTGTATTCACGTTCAATGGTGGATGACTCAATCACTTCGACAGAAGATTCTATAGGAATGGTTTGGATAAATAAGATTCATGATATGCTTCCTACTGATTACCAAAAACTTGAACATAAAATGGATATATTTAATGGAGAATCATTATCGACAGACATTGGTCCTTTCTTGACCTCTATCAGTGAATTAGCTAGGAAATCAACAACTGGTTTTAGTCTGAATTTTAAAAAGCTTGTTTTAATATCCGAACAAAGAAGATTTGATTCAGAAAATAAAACAAAATGTTTGAAATTTCTATTCGATGTAATTACAACTGATCCAAATAATCAAACAATTCAAAATAAATCTATTGGAATAGAAGAAATCGGTAAAAAGATTCCTCGACGATCATACAAATTGATCGATTCTTTTGAAGAGCGGGAGGAGGAAAATGAGGAAGAATCAACAGAAAATCATGGGATTCGTTCAAGAAAAGCCAAACGTGTGGTAATTTATACTGATAAGGCGGATCCGGATCAGAATACCAATACTCATACTAGTACCAGTACTAATAGTGATCAAGCAGAAGAGTTGGCTTTGATACGTTACTCGCAACAATCAGATTTTCGTCGGGATATAGTAAAAGGATCCATGCGCGCTCAAAGACGTAAAATAGTTACTTGGGAAATGTTTCAAGCGAATGTGCATTCCCTGCTTTTTTTGGACAGAATAGACAAAACTTTTTTTTTTTCTTTTGATATCTCCCGAACAATGAATCTAATTTTTAGAAATTGGATAGATACAGGACCGAAATTAAAAACTTCGGATTCTGAGGAGCAAGAGGCAAAAGAAAAGGCAAAAAAAATTGCAGATAAAAAAAACGAGAATGAAAGGATAGCAATAGCAGAAACTTGGGATACTATTATATTTGCTCAAGCAATAAGAGGTACTATGTTAGTAACCCAATCGATTCTTAGAAAATACATCATATTGCCTTCATTGATAATAGCTAAAAACCTCGGCCGTATGTTGTTATTTCAATTCCCCGAGTGGTACGAGGATTTGAAGGAGTGGAATAGAGAAATGCATGTTAAATGCACCTATAATGGTGTTCAATTATCAGAAACAGAATTTCCGAAAAACTGGTTAACAGATGGTATTCAGATAAAAATCCTATTTCCTTTCTGTCTGAAACCCTGGCGCAAATCCAAACTACGATCCCATCATAGAGATCCAATCCAAAAGAAAGGGAAAACGGAAAATTTTTGTTTTTTAACAATCTGGGGAAGGGAAACCGAACTACCTTTTGGTTCTGCCCGACAACAACCTTCCTTTTTTGAACCTATTTATAATGAATTCGAAAAAAAAAAGAGAAAAGTGAAAAAAAAATGTTTTCTAGTTCTAAGAGTTTTCAAAAAAAAAACAAAACAGTTTATAAAGGTCTCAAAAGAAAAAACAAGATGGATTATCAAAACGGTTCTATTTTTAAAAAGAATAATAAAAGAGTTTGTAAACGTAAATACAATTTTCTTATTTGTATTGAAGAAAGTATATGAACCGAATGAAAATGGAAAAGATTCCATAATCATAAGCAGTAATAAAATTGTTCCTGAATCGACCATTCGAATTAGATTCATGGATTGGTCAAATTATTCACTGACAGAAAAAAAAAGGAAAGATCTGTCCGATAGAACAACCCTAATCAGAAATCAAATAGAAAGGGGTGCGAAAGACAAAAGAAAAATATTTCTAACTCCGGATATAAATATTAGTCCTAACGATACAAGTTGTGGTGATAAAAGATCGGAATCGCAGAAACATATTTGGCAGATATCAAAAAGAAGAAGTAACAGATTCATATTCATACACAAATGGCACTATTTTTTGACATTTTTCAACGAAAGAATATACATACATATCTTTCTATGTACTGTTAATATTTCTAGAGTCAATGTACAACTTTTCCTTGAATCAACAAAAAAGATTATCGATAAATACATTCACAATGATGAAAAAAATAAAGAAGGGATTGATGAAACAAATCAAAAAAAAATTCACTTTATTTCGACTATAAAAAAGTCTCTTTCTAATATTAGTAATAATAAATCAAAGATTTCTGGTGACCTATATTCCTTTTCACAAGCATCTGTATTTTACAAATTATCACAAATCCAAGCTATTAAGAAGTATCATTTGAGATCTCTACTTCAATATCGCGAAGCATATCTTATTCTTAAGGATAGAATCAGGAATTTTTTTGGAACACGAAGAATATTTGATTCCAAATCAAGGCATAAAAAACTTCCGAATTCTGGAATGAATGAATGGAAAAACTGGTTAAGGGGTCATTATCAATACAATTTATCTCAGGCTAGGTGGTCTAAATTAGTACCGCAAAAATGGCGAACTAGGGTCAATCGGCGTCGTACGATTCAAAATAAAGACTCAAAAAAGAATTCATATGAAAAAGCCCAATTCATTCATTACGAGAAAAAAAATGATTATGAAGTGAATTCATTGACGAGCAAAAAAGAAAAATTAAAAAAAAACTACAGATATGATCTTTTTTCATATAAATATATTAATTATGGGGATAGGAAAGACTCCTATATTTATTCATCCTCATTACAAGTAAACGAGGACCGAGAGATTCCATATAATTACAACACACCTAAAATTGAACCATTTTATGTACTGGGGGATATATCTATTAGTGATTATCTAGGAGAAGAGTATATTATTGGTACGGGTAAAAGTACGGATAGAAAATATTTGGAGTGGAAAATTTTCGATTTATTTCTTAGAAAGAATATCGATATTGAGTCCTGGACCGATACGGATACCGGGACCAACATTAATAAAATGACTAAGACCGAGACTGATTATTATCAAATGATTGATAAGAAAGATCTTTTCTATCTCACGATTCATCAAGAAATCAACCCACCCAATCAAAAAAAAAAGTTTTTTTTGATGGGAATGAATAAAGAAATGCTATATCGTCCCATATTAAATCCGAAATCTTGGTTCTTCTCAGAATTTGTGCCACTTTATGATGCATATAAGATCAAACCGTGGATTATACCAATCAAATTACTTCTTTTCATTTTTAATGGAAATGAAAACATTAGTGAAAACAAAAACATTAATGGAAATAAAAAAAAGGATCTTCGTATATCATCTAATCAAAAAGAATATCTTGAATTAAAGAATCGAAATCAAGAAGAAAAAGAACAGCTCGGACACGGAAATATTGGCTCAGACGCACGAAAACGACAAAAAGATTTTGAAAAGGATTACACGGAATCAGACATTCAAAAACGTGAAAAGAAAGGACAACCCGAGAGTAACAAGAAAGCAAAACTAGAGTTATTCCTGAAAAAATATTTGCTTTTTCAATTGAGATGGGATGATCCTTTGAATCACAGAATTTTCAATAATGTTAAGGTATATTGTTTCCTGCTTAGACTAATAAATGCAAAGGAAATTGCTATATCCTCTATTCAAGGAGGAGAAATGCACCTGGATGTAATGTTAATTCAGACGAATCTAACTCTTCCAGAATTGATAAAAAAGGGAATATTGATTCTCGAACCAGTACGTCTGTCTATAAAATGGGATAGACAATTTATTATGTATCAAACCATGGGTATCCCATTGGTCCATAATAATAAATGCCAAACTAATGGAAGATATCGAGAAAAAAGATATGTTGATGAGAATTATTTCAATGGATCCATTGTACAACATAAAAAGATGCTTGTGAATAGAGACGAAAATCATTATGATTTGCTTGTTCCTGAAAATATTCTATCCCCTAGGCGTCGTAGAGAATTGAGAATTCTAATTTGTTTCAATTCCGGAAATAGGAATGTTATGGATAGAAATCCGGTATTTTTCAATGACAACAATGTAAGGAACTGGGGACAATTTTTGGATGAGGACAAGCATATTGATACAGATATAAATAAATTCATTCAATTCAAATTGTTTCTTTGGCCAAATTATCGATTAGAGGATTTAGCTTGTATGAATCGCTACTGGTTTGATACCAATAATGGCAGCCGTTTCAGTATGTCAAGGATACATATGTATCCACGATTCGGAATTAGTTGATGGTTGGTACATTTCCTATATGTCAGGTGTCGGATCCGGTATATGAATGTACACACACGCTGTGTTACATTCTAATACATGATACCGATTCAATAACGTCTCAATTGGATTGAATCTAGAAATGATTCGGCAGAATCTTCTTAGGTTAGGTCAAAATCATTTTCTTTTGTGGGTACAGAAATTGCCCTTCTATCGAATCAAATTTAAAATTGTACTTACAATTCATTTGAATTTCATTTTGATTTGATTTGATAGAATAAAGTAATATATGAATAAATCCAGATTATTGGGTGTATCAGATCAAAATAACTGGCATTCTTATTATTCCTGATTGGTAAAATCCATATCTGTGGAAAAAAAAAAAAGAGAGAAATTTTATTTTTATGGTTATGGTCAAAAATTCATTCATCTCAGTTATTCCGAAAGAAGAAAAAAACAAAGGATCTGTTGAATTTCAAGTAATCAGTTTCACCAATAAGATACAGAGACTTACTTCACATTTTGAATTGCACAGAAAAGATTATTTATCTCAGATAGGTTTGCGGAAAATTCTGGGAAAACGTCAACGGCTGCTGGCTTATTTGTCAAAGAAAAATAGAGTGCGTTATAAAAAATTAATTGATCAATTAGATATTCGGGAACCAAAAACTCGTTAATTTGAAGATTGTTTGAATTCTTTGGTTTATTAGATCTTGAATTTTGATGAACCTCATTTATTTCGTTTTCGGCAATTCATAGAATAATGGATCGGAGAAGAAAACATATGAATGTACCGGCTACAAGAAAAGACCTCATGATAGTTAATATGGGTCCTCACCACCCATCAATGCATGGTGTTCTTCGACTTATCGTTACTCTAGATGGTGAAGATGTTATTGACTGCGAACCCGTATTGGGTTATTTACACAGAGGGATGGAAAAAATTGCGGAAAACCGAACAATTATACAATATCTTCCTTATGTAACACGTTGGGATTATTTAGCTACTATGTTCACAGAGGCAATAACGGTAAATGCACCAGAACAATTAGGAAATATTCAAGTACCCAAAAGAGCCAGCTATATCAGAGTAATTATGCTGGAGCTGAGTCGTATAGCTTCTCATTTATTATGGCTTGGACCTTTTATGGCAGATATCGGTTCACAGACTCCCTTCTTCTATATTTTCAGAGAAAGGGAATTGCTATATGACCTATTCGAAGCTGCCACAGGTATGCGAATGATGCATAATTATTTCCGTATCGGGGGAGTCGCTGCTGATCTACCTCATGGCTGGATAGATAAATGTTTGGATTTCTGCGATTATTCTTTAACAGGAATTGTTGAATATCAAAAGCTTATTACGCAAAATCCCATTTTTTTGGAACGAGTTGAAGGGGTGGGCATTATTGGTGGGGAGGAAGCAATAAATTGGGGTTTATCGGGACCAATGCTACGAGCTTCCGGAATCCAATGGGATCTTCGTAAAGTTGATCATTATGAGTGTTACGATGAATTCGATTGGGAAGTCCAGTGGCAAAAAGAAGGAGACTCATTAGCTCGTTATTTAGTACGAATCAATGAAATGACGGAATCCATAAAAATTATTCAACAGGCTCTAGAAGGAATTCCGGGGGGGCCCTATGAGAACTTAGAAGTTCGACGCTTTGATAGAGCAAGTGATTCCGAATGGAATGGTTTTGAATATCGATTCATTAGTAAAAAGCCTTCTCCCACTTTTGAATTGTCGAAACAAGAACTTTATGTGAGAGTAGAAGCCCCAAAGGGAGAATTGGGAATTTTTCTGATAGGGGATAATAGTGTTTTTCCCTGGAGATGGAAAATTCGTCCACCTGGTTTCATCAATTTGCAAATTCTTCCTCAGCTAGTTAAAAGAATGAAATTGGCTGATATCATGACGATACTAGGTAGTATAGATATCATTATGGGAGAAGTTGATCGTTGAAATGATAATTGATACGACAGAAGTACAAGCTATCAATTCTTTTTCCAGATCGGAATCCTTAAAAGAGGTCATAGACCTCTTATGGCTGCTTGTCCCTATTTTTACTCCTGTATCGGGAATCACAATAGGCGTACTCGTGATTGTGTGGTTAGAAAGAGAAATATCTGCAGGGATACAACAACGTATCGGGCCTGAATATGCCGGCCCCTTGGGAATTCTTCAAGCTCTAGCAGATGGGACCAAACTACTTTTGAAAGAGGATCTTCTCCCATCTAGAGGAGATGTTCGTTTATTCAGTATGGGGCCATCTATAGCGGTCATATCAATTCTACTAAGCTATTTAGTAATTCCTTTTGGCTATCGCCTTGTTCTAGCCGATCTCAGTATAGGCGTTTTTTTATGGATCGCTATTTCCAGTATTGCTCCTATTGGACTTCTTATGTCAGGATATGGATCGAATAATAAATATTCCTTTTCAGGTGGTCTACGAGCTGCTGCTCAATCTATTAGTTATGAAATACCATTAACTCCGTGTGTGTTATCAATATCTCTACGTGTGATTCGTTGGAACATGAACCTTTACCCCTTTCCTTTATTTCCAGGAAAGGGGTTGGATGTGTTGAATAGATACCTTTCTCTTTTTATTCATCATTCGGGTCGATGAGTTAAACCAGATAGTTATATGAGTGAAACAAAACAGCTTATGAATTTGCAGTAAGAAGATTGATTCTCATTCCCTATGTACGAGAGTAAAGTGGAAGTAAACATAAGCGGTCGAAACTGTTTACCCCAAGATTGGTTGATTAGTCATCATGACTTGAAGCGGGTGCAAAAGATCAACTGTATGGAGTTTCTACTATTGTATTGTATGTTGTTGTATGTTGTGTATGTTGTATGTATTACCATATCGGGGATCAATCAAAAATGAGTGGACGGTTAGGAACACAAAGGTACACAAAGGATTAGTGATGAAGATAATGTAAGGTATCCAAAGGGATATTTCTGCATAACATAAAAGGAATCATAATGAGGGCTTTAAGTTCGTAGAAATGATCAAGCAGTACTTCCTCACGATTCCGATCCAGAGTATGCTTCTATCCACTGATTAAATAAATGACTGTCGAGAACGAAGTAATCCTTTGATTTGATTTTTTAGAAACCCCCCTTCTGAGTGAGAAAGAAGAACAGGAACGAAAGAAATGGACTGCAATAGGAAAACTGAATAATAAGAGATCTTTGTTTATTCTTTCTTTCCTCAATCCTATCCATATTCATACGGATAGAATTCTTATAATGATTTATCAACTATAACTTATGAATTAGTGTCTAATTATTTTTCGTACGAAAAGTATGGGTCGAAATATCTATTGAAACAACGAGTATTTTATTGAAGGATTAAGTTATTACTGAACTAAAAGAATTCTAAGTCTAATTAGAAAATAAAGGATGAGATCAATTCGGAAGCGCTTTTTTTTTTATTATGGCGGACGGAATTCCATTGGTCTAATTCGGGACTCTTCGATACATCTTTACTCTAATCTACACTACAAACATGCCGAGGTAATAATGAACCAGTCCTTAGATTTATTTGTGGCCATCGAGGAGCCGTATGAAGCTGAGGTCTCATGTGCGGTTCTGGAATAGCGATGGGAATAGTGATGTTATCATCGACTATGATTATCTAACAGTTCAAGTACAGTTGATATAGTTGAGGCACAGTCAAAATATGGGTTTTGGGGGTGGAATCTGTGGCGTCAACCTATAGGGTTTATAGTTTTTCTAATTTCTTCCCTAGCGGAATGTGAAAGATTACCTTTTGATTTACCAGAAGCAGAGGAGGAATTAGTAGCAGGTTATCAAACCGAATATTCAGGTATTAAATCTGGTTTATTTTACGTTGCTTCTTACCTAAATCTACTAGTTTCTTCATTATTTGTAACAGTTCTTTACTTGGGCGGGTGGAATTTCTCTATTCCGTACATATTCATTTCTGAACCTTTTGGAATAAATAAAACAGGTGGAGTCTTTGGAATGACAATTGGTATCCTTATTACATTAGCTAAAGCTTATTTGTTCCTGTTCATTCCTATCACAACAAGATGGACTTTACCTAGGATGAGAATGGACCAGCTATTAAACCTTGGGTGGAAATTTCTTTTACCTATTTCTCTAGGTAATCTATTATTAACAACTTCTTCCCAACTCGTTTCGCTATAACAAAATATGATATTCTAGATTCATAACCTATCTAGAGCAAGAGAAAGAAACATCAAACTATTCATGGATATCCACGATATGTTCCCTATGGTGACTGGGTTCATGAATTATGGTCAACAGACAATACGAGCTGCAAGGTATATTGGTCAAAGTTTCATGATTACCTTATCTCACGTGAATCGTTTACCTGTGACTATTCAATATCCTTATGAAAAATCGATCACATCGGAGCGTTTTCGTGGTCGAATCCATTTTGAATTTGATAAATGCATTGCTTGTGAAGTATGTGTTCGGGTATGCCCCATAGATCTACCCGTTGTTCATTGGAGATTGGAAACGGATATTAGAAAGAAACGATTGCTTAATTATAGTATTGATTTTGGAATCTGTATATTTTGTGGTAATTGTGTCGAGTATTGTCCAACAAACTGTTTATCAATGACTGAAGAATATGAACTTTCTACTTATGATCGTCACGAATTGAATTATAAGCAAATTGCTTTGGGCCGGTTACCAATGTCAGTAATTGGAGATTACACAATTCGAACAATTACGAATTCGACTCCAATCAAAATAATCAGGGGTAAACCTCTTGATTCAAAAACGATTACCAATTACTAAGATTCCGTTTTGATCTAAAGTAAAGGAGTGAGGCTTCTTTCATTTTGCTAGGTCAGTAAATAACTATTGATTGGTGAGAATCAAGGCTTGATTTTGATTTAGAATGGATTCATAGATCTGTGATGATTTCAAAATATACAATTCCGAACTACTCTTTCAGATACAGTAGCGGGATTGATCCAATAACTGTATCTATATAAATCTACACCCCTTTAGGATTCAATTAGGAACGTATCATATACAAGAAAAAAATAAGGTAACCTCTTTTTTCTTGGATCGGTTAGTAAGTTTATGAAATATTTCGATTTATTTATCTCTTTTTTTACACATAATGGATTTACCTGGACCAATACATGATATTCTTTTAGTATTTCTGGGATCAGGTCTTATATTAGGAGGTCTGGGGGTGGTCTTACTTACCAACCCAATTTATTCTGCTTTTTCATTGGGACTGG
This sequence comes from Persea americana, assembly GCA_029852735.1. Lineage (NCBI taxonomy): Eukaryota > Viridiplantae > Streptophyta > Magnoliopsida > Laurales > Lauraceae > Persea > Persea americana. The sequence goes on along the minus strand of JAQQXO010000161.1, from coordinate 42,106 downwards.
TTCTTGTTTGTATATCCTTATTCCATATTCCATCTAACTCCTATTTTGTAGCTGCTGCACAGCTCCTTATTTACGTAGGAGCTGTAAATGTTTTAATCCTATTTGCTGTGATGTTCATGAATGGTTCAGAATATTACAACGATTTCTATCTTTGGACCGTTGGGGATGGGGTCACTTCACTGGTTTGTACAAGTATTCTTTTTTCACTAATTACTACTATCTCGGATACGTCGTGGTACGGAATTGTTTGGACTACAAGATCAAATCAGATTATAGAGCAGGACCTAACAAGTAACGTTCAACAAATTGGGATTCATTTATCAACAGATTTTTACCTTCCATTTGAACTCATTTCTATAATTCTTTTAGTTGCTTTGATAGGTGCAATTGCTATGGCCCGGCAGTAAAGTAATTAAGTAATAAATACTTAGATCCAAAATAAAATAAATAAAGTCTTGTTTTGTTCTATGTTATCACATCCATTTTACTTCAGTTCCATTTTCATATTCTATTGTTCATATATGAAATTGAAAGGGGTTTAGTTCGATCCATTACTAATACCTTACTTTGTTTCGTACTTAATTTATATTCTAATCAAATCGGTGAAATTGTTGTTCATATTGAAATGAATCAAGATTGATGAGGGGTTGGTCAATGATGACCGAACATGTACTTATTTTGAGTGCCTATTTATTTTCTATCGGTATTTATGGATTGATCACAAGTCGAAACATGGTTAGAGCACTTATGTGTCTTGAACTTATACTGAATGCGGTTAATATAAATCTTGTAACATTTTCTGATTTGTTTGATAGTCGTCAATTAAAAGGAGATATTTTCTCGATTTTTGTTATAGCTATTGCAGCCGCTGAAGCAGCAATTGGGCCGGCTATTGTTTCATCGATCCATCGTAACAGAAAATCAACTCGTATCAATCAATCGAATTTGTTGAATAAATAGTATTAATGATATAAATAAAGACAGATATCTACAATATATTCACTAATTTAGAACTAGCATGTATGATTCGTATGACCATGCTTGTTGAAACGTAAGAAATCAAAGTATCTTGGCCCTTGCTCATGAACAGATCCAGAAATAGATTGATTATCAAAAAAATTCTGGTAAACCACTGATTCGTCTGGCGTCTACAACATAATATATATAATTCAATTACTAATGAAGCCAGATCGAAAATTAATAAAGTTCAAAAAATTGATAGATCCAATGTCGCATTCAGTAAAGATTTATGATACATGTATAGGGTGTACTCAATGTGTACGAGCCTGCCCCACAGATGTATTGGAAATGATACCTTGGGACGGATGTAAAGCTAAACAAATTGCTTCTGCTCCAAGAACAGAGGACTGTGTAGGTTGTAAGAGATGTGAATCCGCTTGTCCAACAGATTTCTTGAGTGTTCGGGTTTACTTATGGCATGAGACAACTCGCAGCATGGGTCTAGCTTATTGATACGTTCTAGAAAAATCCACTTGAATCCATTTGATTCCTCTTTACCGACAAAAACCCGTACTCGAGAAATTATTCCGAGCGCGGGTTTTTCTGGTCAAAGTCTATCTTGTCTTTACCACGAGTTATTTTCCTTGGTTAACAATAATTGTTGTTTTGCCGATATCCGCGGGTTCGTCAATTTTCTTTCTCCCTCGTAGAGGGAATAAAAATAAGGTGGTTCGGTGGTATACTATTTGTATATGCTTATTAGAACTCCTTCTAACGACCTATGCGTTCTGTTATCATTTCCAATTGGACGATCCATTAATCCAATTAGAGGAGGCTTATAAATGGATAAATACTTTTGATTTTCACTGGAGACCGGGAATCGATGGACTTTCCATAGGACCCATTTTACTGACGGGATTCATCACTACTTTAGCTACTTTAGCGGCTCGGCCAGTTACTAGAGATTCGCAATTGTTCCATTTCCTGATGTTAGCAATGTATAGTGGTCAAATAGGATCATTTTCCTCTCGAGACCTTTTACTTTTTTTCCTCATGTGGGAATTAGAATTAATTCCTGTTTACCTACTTGTATCCATATGGGGAGGGAAGAAACGTCTGTACTCAGCTACAAAGTTTATTTTGTACACAGCGGGGGGTTCTATTTTTCTCTTAATGGGAGTTCTGGGTATGGGTTTATATGGCTCCAATGAGCCAACATTAAATTTTGAAACATTAGCTAATCAATCGTATCCTTTGGGATTGGAAATAATATTCTATTTTGGCTTCCTTATTGCTTATGCTGTCAAATCGCCGATTATACCCCTACATACATGGTTACCAGATACCCATGGAGAAGCACATTACAGTACATGTATGCTTCTAGCGGGAATCTTATTAAAAATGGGAGCGTATGGATTGGTTCGGATCAATATGGAATTATTACCCCATGCTCATTCTATATTTTCTCCTTGGTTGATGATAGTAGGAGCGATTCAAATAATCTATGCAGCTTCAACTTCTTTCGGTCAACGCAATTTAAAAAAGAGAATAGCCTATTCCTCCGTATCTCATATGGGTTTCACACTTATAGGAATTGGTTCCATAACCGATACGGGAATCAATGGAGCCATTTTACAAATAATCTCTCATGGATTTATTGGTGCTGCACTTTTTTTCTTGGCAGGAACGAGCTACGATAGAATACGTCTTGTTTATCTCGACGAAATGGGAGGAATAGCTATCCCAATGCCAAAAATATTTACCATGTTCAGTAGCTTCTCGATGGCTTCTCTTGCATTGCCAGGAATGAGTGGTTTTGTTGCGGAATCAGTAGTATTTTTTGGAATAATTACTAGCCCGAAATATCTTTTAATGCCAAAAATACTAATTACTTTCGTAATGGCAATTGGAATGATATTAACTCCTATTTATTCATTATCTATGTCACGTCGGATGTTCTATGGCTACAAGCTATTCAACGTTCCAAACTCTTATTTTTTTGATTCTGGACCACGAGAACTATTTGTTTCGGTCTGTATCCTTCTACCTGTAATAGGTATTGGTATTTATCCTGATTTCGTTCTCTCGCTATCAATTGACAGGATAGAAGCTATTCTATCTATTTATTTTCATAAATAGTTTTCATCAATAAGACATTACATTAATGTAAAAGAACCGTGTGATTTTTAAAAGCGTTCACTGTATAATGCAATGAAAGAAAAAAAAATGAAGTGAATTATAATCAGATACATCTAAAGTTTTTTCGAACCATTTGAATCACTACTTGATTCAAATGGTTCGAAAAAACTTGCACAAACCTTCTTTATATAATATACGGGACGATGTTCCTATGTATTCTTCAGGCCCTTTCTTCAATTAGTTGTTAATGTGAATGAACCATAACTATGTAGTCCTATTCCTAATAGATTGACCCCAAAATAGCATATCCAAATTATAAGAAATCCTATAGAAGCCACAATTGCCGAATCCACACCCTGAAAGCTCTGATTTGTTCTACTATGTAAATAAATCGCGAATATGGTCCAAGTAATAAATGCCCAAGTTTCCTTGGGGTCCCAATTCCAATAAGACCCCCATGCCTCATTAGCCCATACTGCTCCCGAAAGAATACCTATGGTTAAAAAAGTAAACCCTAGACTAATGACACGATAACTACACTGATCTAATTGTTGGGTTAATTGATACCTGTGATAATTTATAAATGAAAAAAAAGAAGTGTTTTGTAAAACACTTCTTTTTTCATTCACAAAGGAAAATGACCCAATTAATAAATGATTGCTTTTGCGAGGAATATCTAGGTTTTTTCGAAATGTAATGACTAAAAGAGCTACGGATAATAACGATCCACATAAAAGAGCTGCATAACTCAATAACATCATACTCACGTGCATCATTAACCACTGGGATTGTAGAGCAGGTACTAATATTGCAGATTGATGCATTTCGGTTGAAAGACCCGAAGTGGCAAAGCCTTGGGTAAAAATAGCACTTGGCGCGGTTATTGCGCTTAAATAACTTTTCTGGTTCCGTCTTTTAGGAAACATATGAATAATGGAGAAACTCCATGAAAGAAACATTAAAGATTCATATAAATCGCTTAACGGCAAATGTCTCGAATAAATCCAACGAGTAACTAATAATCCAGTTATACAGAAAAAGGTAGCCATCATGGCTTTTTCTGACAAATCAAATAGTACTACGGTTTCATGGACTAATAAGGTCATCAAATGAATCGTAATAACAATTGAAATGATAGAAAAAGAGATGTGAGTTAATATATGTTCTAAAGTGGCAAATATCATAATTTTTTTTTAGGGGGGTATCCAAAATTACGGAATGGAAATCCGGAATTGAATTCATTATAGGATCTATTGTGCCTTTTTTAGAGGATGCCGCCACTCGGACTCGAACCGAGATGCTCTAGCACTGCTTCCTAAGAGCAGCGTGTCTACCAATTTCACCATGGCGGCTTCATCGAAATAATCATAGTCCATATGATGTTCAATCGTCGAGATTGAGGGATTTAATGCAATCTATTTTAGGAAATGTTAGAATCGATGAATAAAGACCCGTTCAAATAAATATTTAAACGCTCAATAATCCTTAGTATCATGGCAGGGGGTCATTTTAAACAGCGGGCTTTTCCGTATTATAAGTTCTTCTGGAATAGTTGGAACTAGACGGTTATGCCCTGAGTCCGGGTATAGAACTAAGAATTTTTTTTTTCTCATTTTTTGACGATTCATTTCTCATTTATCTGATTTGATAGGTCCGAAATGAAAAAGATTCATTTTTCAATGAACAAAATAAAACAATATTTTTTATATATCACAACTTCATCACTACATCCAAAAGATTTCTATAAAAATTTGGATAGTTTGGTATCAAAGATGTATTAATGATTGGGATCTTCATTGTATACATAACATAATTTGTGTGAGGATTTACCAAACCCATTAGGTATTGGACCGGGCATATCATATAACAAAAGAGTTTCAATCTTTATCGGAATTCTACTGTATGTACTTTAACTTAGATGTACTTTAACTTAGAAAACTTAGAAAATCAAATTTAAACTGATAAGATCTTTTTATATATAGATTTGAAATCTAATATTAATAGATAAAATAATTTAGATATTAGATCTAGATATATCGATTGATCGATCCTCCAGCTCAAACATGGGATAGGATCTTGGGGTTGGATTACGTAAGATTGACTCATTCTTTAGTACATAAATATCGATCTAAATGGGATCCTGGCAGTTTTATTATTTTGTTTTTTTTTTTTTTTATCTGTTCGAAACAAGAGGGAGTCCTTGTAGATATGTAGTGATTCAGAGAGCTACAAATAAAAGTTTTAAAATGTATATTTTAATCAATTAGTTTCAATAATCCATTGACTTTGACTATGAATCTTATCCCCGCCTTACTTTGAAAAAAAAAAAAGGGGCTCTAACCTCGTTCATACTTGTTTCAGATTTTCCAAAAATCTTAATGATGTATAACTATTGGAGATACATAATCCAATAAGCCAATCCCTTCCTAAGAAAAAAAAAAATAAGAGTTTTGTTATTGTGAAAAATGAATCGATGGGGAAAGTTACAACCCCCATCTCGCGAATTATAAAAACCAATCAATGAAAGGTGAAACCTTGTATTTTGTGTCTAACTACTTCTTTCTTTTTTTTTTTTTCAAACAAAAAAAGAAATCATTTTTAGAACCTAGTATACAGAATAATTCGTATTCTACATACCACAACAGCTAGTTCTATCTCATATTGATGAGTTCAAAACATTAGTTAATGTGAATTCTTCATCTTATAAATTTAATCATCCAATTCATCGAGTCATGCTGATTCAGATTCAGATCATTCCAAGGCTTTATTACTTGTTTGTCGCACAAAAAAACTTTTTGAATGCCCGGTAGAAATAGATTTAGCTAAAGATAAAGCTTTTGCCGCGGCCTGATATCCCCTTCCTTTCCAAATATTTCTACGAATATGCTTTTTTGACAGAGAAGTACGTTTCTTTGGAACCGCCATTTCAAAATAAAAGGGTCACTCATTTTTATAGTTGGACGTGAAAGACATTTATTGTTCAATTCAAAATAGATTGTTCTTTCTATTAACTATTCATTATCTATCTTTATTCCATAGCCGATACTTATGCTTACTTCATAACATAGAAAAGTATGGATACAGATAGATGAGCATCGCATATGGTATCATTAAGGATAAAAAAAAGAAATGAAATAGAAGAAAAAAGAAAAAACGATGTTATTTTCAAGGGAATTTTTTTTTTTCACATTTCCATTACATCCAATGTTCGAAGAAAGAATAATTTGTACTGATTGGGGGCTTCATATCTTTATTCAATCTATGTCTACGGGCGGGATCTACTACCGTTGAATCGGATGCCATTGATAAGAATCAAAAAGGTTCCAATTCATATCTCAGTCTATTTAGATAATATATCTATATTATAAATGTTACATTTATAAAATCGAAAAGCTTAAGAACCCTTTCCTAATTTAGGAAACCAACAATGAATGTAACCTTTTTCTATTAATTGATCAAGCTCGGAGATAGAGTCCACATAATTAAAATGGAAATTAAATCAAAGTAGTTAATCCGTTAAACAATACATTACTTGATAAAATAAAGGGAATTTGAATCATTTCTCATTTTAGTTCTATGCGAAGTGACAAGTATTCTAGGATTTTTCATAAACACATAAACATAAGTTTGTTTTATTGGACTCGAAGCCAATCCATTCCAGAATTAGTTAATGACTCCGAAGAAACTAAATAAAAACTAGGTTTATTGGATCGAGTTATTGGCAGATCCTATGATACATATCAGAATAAAGTACTTGAATTTTTGGTATCATTCTTTTTCCTTACTATATTGATATAAATATGGATAGAAATCACCGTATCGTATGTATTATAGTAGAATAATGGAAAATCTCATATTTTTTATCTTAATAAATATCTTCGTTAATAACTAGGTAGTAGCTTTTAACTAGTAACTTGGTTATTTGAAGAATTGTAACTTCTTCATTTGAATTTTTTTTTTTTTTTATTTATTTTATTATTGCTCCTTCCGGAAGAAATAAGGGCTGGTGAATGGGAAACAATTAATAAGAATAAAAAAAGAAAGTTTGATTTTCTTATGGAACATACATATCAATATGCATGGATCATACCTTTCGCTCTACTTCCAGTTACTATGTCAATAGGGTTGGGACTTCTGCTTGTTCCGACCGCAACAAAAAATCTGCGTCGTATGTGGACTTTTCCTAGTGTTTCATTGCTAAGTATAGTTATGGTTTTTTCGTCCGATCTGTCTATTCAACAGATAAATGGCAGTTCTATCTATCAACATCTATGGTCTTGGACCATCAATACTGATTTTTCCTTAGAGTTCGGCTACTTGATCGATCCACTTACTTCTATTATGTCAATACTAATCACTACGGTTGGAATCATGGTTCTTATTTATAGTGACAATTATATGTCTCATGATCAAGGATATTTGAGATTTTTTGCTTATATGAGTTTTTCCAATACTTCCATGTTGGGATTAGTTACTAGTTCCAATTTGATACAAATTCATCTTTTTTGGGAACTAGTGGGAATGTGTTCGTATTTATTAATAGGTTTTTGGTTCACACGACCGGCTGCCGCAAATGCTTGTCAAAAAGCGTTTGTAACTAATCGTGTAGGGGATTTGGGGTTATTATTAGGAATCTTAGGTTTTTATTGGATAACAGGGAGTTTCGAATTTCGAGATTTGTTCGAAATCTTCAATAACCTGATCCGTAATAATGGGGTCAACTCTTTATTTGCTACTTTGTGTGCCTCCCTATTATTCGTCGGTGCAGTTGCTAAATCCGCACAATTTCCCCTTCATGTATGGTTACCTGATGCCATGGAGGGGCCTACTCCTATTTCGGCTCTTATCCATGCTGCTACTATGGTAGCAGCAGGCATTTTTCTTGTCGCTCGATTTCTTCCGCTTTTCACAGTCATACCTTACATAATGAATCTCATTTCTTTGATAGGTGTAATAACGGTACTATTAGGAGCTACTTTAGCTCTTGCTCAAAGAGACATTAAGAGAAGTTTAGCCTATTCTACAATGTCTCAATTGGGTTATATTATGTTAGCCCCAGGGATAGGCTCTTATCGGGCTGCTTTATTCCATTTGATCACTCATCGCCTATTCGAAAGCATTATTGTTTTTAGGATCCGGATCAATTATTCATTCAATGGAACCCATTGTTGGATATTCTCCAGATAAAAGTCAGAACATGGTTCTTATGGGTGGTTTAACAAAATATGTGCCAATTACAAAAAATACTTTTTTATTAGGTACACTTTCTATTTGTGGAATTCCACCTCTTGCTTGTTTTTGGTCTAAAGATGAAATTCTTAATGATAGTTGGTTGTATTCACCTATTTTCGCGATAATAGCTTGTTTCTCGGCGGGGTTAACTGCATTTTATATGTTTCGGATGTATTTACTTACTTTTGATGGTCATTTACATGCTCATTTTCAAAATTACAGTGGCACTCAAAATAGCTCGTTCTATTCAATATCTATATGGGGGAAAGAAGGAACCAAACCAGTTAACAGAAATTTGTTTTTATCAACAATGAATAATAATGAAAAGGTTTCCTTTTTTTCGAAGAAGATATACAACGGAAATGTAAGAAATCTGATGCGTTCCTGTAGGATTTATTTTGAAAATAAAGACACTTCAACGTATCCCCATGAATCAGACAATACTATGCTTTTGCCTCTACTTTTATTGGTCCTATTTACTTTGTTCGTTGGATCCGTAGGAATTCCTTTCGATCAAGGAGTAATGGATTTTGATATATTATCGAAATGGTTAACTCCATCAATAAACCTTTTACATAAAAATTCGAACTATTCTGTGGATTGGTATGAATTTGTGACAAATGCAGTTTATTCAGTCAGTATAGCCTGTTTTGGAATATTCATAGCGTCTATTTTATATGGGTCTGTTAATTCATCTTTTCAGAATTTGGACTTAATCAATTCATTTGTTAAAAAAACAGGCTCTAATAAAATTTTATTGGACCGAATAATAAATGTGATATACAATTGGTCATATAATCGTGGTTACATAGATGTTTTTTATGCAACATGCTTAACTACAAGTATAAGAGGATTAGCTGAAGTAACTCATTTTTTAGATAGACGGGTAATTGACGGAATTACCAATGGTGTTGGTGTTGCAAGTTTCTTTGTAGGAGAAGGGATCAAATATGTGGGGGGAGGGCGAATCTCTTCTTATCTCTTTGTATATTTATCATATGTATCCGGCTTTTTATTAATTTACTATATCTATATCTATTCTTTTTGAATAGAATAAGAAGTGACTAGATCTTCTTGGTTATTTTTATCATTATAAAATCTGGTCCTTTTTTCAAGCACATCCATAGTAAGAGATCCCTTGTTTAGAACTTCTATTCGGTTTATTAATTCATTGCTCAAGCTGTACCTTTTTTGTTCATTGGTATAAACCCAATGATTATACAGATCTTCGGGGGATAGTTTTTCGGTCGTACACAAAGACATCTTTCTTTGCAT
>JAQQXO010000161.1:0-10000 GCA_029852735.1 Persea americana | reverse complement strand
CTTTATATGGATCCTGGCCGGTTGAGACCACAAGTCAAAATGACATTGCCAAAAGTTGACAAGGTGAGATTTCCATTTCTTTATCAGAAGATGAGCCCCCCTTGAAGCCAGAATCGATTTTCCTTGATATCTGACATAATGCATAAAAGGGTCTTTGAACAACCCTAGGGTTTTCTGAAAATCGTTACAAAGCACTACTACAAGATATTCTATTTTTGCATAGAAATGTGTTCGCTCAAGAAAGGATCCAAAAGATTTTGATCGTAAATGAAAGGGTTGTTTACGGAGAAAAATGAATATGAATTCACATTCATATACATGAGAATTAGAGAGGAACAAGAAGAATCTTTGATTCTCTTTTGAAAAAAGGGAAATGGAATTTTTTGAAGTAATGAGACTATTTGAATTCCAATACTCGTAGAGAGAGAGTCGCAATAAATGCAACGAAGGAGTATCTTGTATCCAAGAGTGAAGGGTTTGAACCAAGATTTCCAGATGGATGGGGTGGGGTATTAGTATATCTGACACATGATTTAAATGTGATAACTTGTCCTCGAAAAAGGGAAATATTGAATGAATAGATCGTAAATTATGAGATTTTGCTATTTCTTTTTCTTCTAGGGAAGATACCAATCGCAGCGAGAATGGAATTTCCACAACGACTGCAAAACCCTCCGATATCATTTGAGAATCAAAATGATTGTTGTGCCCAACGAATCGATTTTGATTAGAATCATTAACCGAAATAATCAAACGATTCTGTTGATGCATTCGAGTAATTAAACGTTTCACAATTAGTGAACTGGATTTATTGTCATGATCTAAATTTTCCACCGGTTCATAAAGAATCGATCCATTTAAAGCATGACCATGAGCAAGCGCGTAGATATATTCCTGAAATAGAAAGGGATATAGGAAGTATTGTTGCCGAAATCCATCCATTTCTAAATATCCTTGTAGTTCCTCCATTTCCATTTGAAATTACACTTGAACCAAATGGGCGATTTCTTGAGTTATCAAATAATACATAGTACGATACGGTCAGAACAAGGTATATAGTAAGAAAAGAATAGATACCCCGGAGCCAGAAAGGACAATCAACGGATCCTATTTCCATCCAATTTATTTATGTTCGTTATAGTTACAAGAGATGGTTAAAAATCCTTTATTTTTACAACCCGATCACTCTTTTGACTTTGGAATAATGAATTTTGATCAGTATACCGTTTCTTCTACACATTCGTCTCCACTACATAATAGAGAACATAATAGAGAATAGTTAGGATTCATGAAAAAAAAGGAATTGATGATCCACTCACAAGAGAACCCTTTCCCACATCAGGCACTAATATATTTTTAACGTCTAATTAGATCGGGTAATCATTCGAATTAAGAACAAACAGAAGCTCGTTGCTTTTGGTTTCCCTATAATTGGAGCTATAGGGCTCTATCCATTTATTCACTCGACCCAACTTGAATTGATTTGACCCCTTTCCAAGAAAAGAATCAAAACAAGATTTTGTATCGATCCGTTAAGGATGAAGTATTCTAAGAGTTCTCCATTGATACGACATGCTGTTTTTTCCTTTCATTCCCTTTCAGGATCAGTCGTGGTCTTACAAACTCTACCAATGGTATGGACGAATCCGTTGCTTCATCAAAATGTGTAAAAGACCATAGCCGCACTTAAAAGCCGAGTACTCTACCGTTGAGTTAGCAACCCATATAAATAGGGTGTGTAGATACGATCGGAATAAAAAATAAATAAAGAGATTCGATTGCCCGACCTCGTCAAAACATTGAACTAGCAACAGATCAAAAAGAAAGATTTGATGATCAATTGTGAACATAAAAATGAACAGAGATCAGATGAAAATACAACAGATTCTGGGATAAATTATAGAGAAAATCTAAATAGATGTAAAAATTTATAGACTACCCATACTCTATTTTTTTTTTTTCATTATATTAACTAAGATACTTCTTGTGTCACAACGAAATTGACGAACCCATCATTTGAGTGAAATAAAGAAACAAACTTATGAAATGTGGATAAATAGATCTATTTATCCACGATCGAATTATATTTGTTCGATACACCATTGTCAATATGAATTGAATGTTGAGAAAACCAATTCAATAAATAAAACAAGGACTTGTGTTGGAGTGACACTACAACATAGATAAGGGATGAAGTATGAGTGGGGAAATAAATAAGGAATTCCGGTAGGAAAAAAATGTCGGGTTTATTCAATATTTATTCAATAGAGGTACAATAAGCAAGATTGACCTTTTGTTTGTTGGTGGAGTCCCAACGAAAACCATCTGATTGATGGTAATCCCATAATTTCCCAGTTATTTCATCTATTCACTCAATCTTTTTTCTATCTGTCTCATATCAAGAGAAGATCTTTTTTTTTTATAGTTCTATGATACGGGGTCATGTGAGAGCAACAATGAATAGAGAATAGAGAAAAAAAATAAGGAATGGTGGAGAAACAATTAGACAAAGCTAGATACTGGGCACCCCCCCCCTTTTTTTTTATTTCATTAATTTCATTTGATTAATTCGAAATTCCTTAAATACCTCCGCCTTCTTTGAAATATCATGAACAGTTCCTGTAGGTTGAGCGCCTTTTTCAAGGAAATATAGAATAGCGGAAACATTTGAATAAGTTTGGTTCTTTATCGGATCGTAAAAACCCACTTTACGAAGATCTCTTCCCTCTCTTCGGGATCGAACATCAATTGCAACGATTCGATAGATGACTCATTGGGATAGACATAAATGAACAACCCCCCCTAGAAACGTATAAGAGGTTTTCTCCTCGTACGGCTCGAAAAAGAATGATTCGAATTTATGTATTGTAGTGGCAAATAGATCCACAAAATCATCAATTAGACTATGATTTGAGTCATTTTTTTTTGTTCTTCCTTCCTGAAAAAAAAAAAAAAAAAAAGAAATCTCATTCGTACTCATAACTCAAGTTGGGTCATTCTCAAAGAGCTCGAAGGGAAATCCTTAGACATTTATTGAGCCGTCTCTAACCTCTTTTGTTTGTCTCGCCTAGAATCGATTTTATTTCTTCCCCATTCTGATCTAGTTGTTGAGACAATTGAAAACGGTGTTTCCTTGTTCCGGTATCCTTTATTTTATCTTTGCTTTGAATCCTTGGGTTTAGACATTACTTCGGTGATCCTTAATTGTTTCAAAAGGGTAGCAACATACCTTTTGTTATTTCGTTCTATGGAAACGATTGATTCCCCTGTGATACACTTTTGATCGGAATTGGTAAAACTATTTCGACAAATTCATTTTACTTTTTTTTTTTTACTTGTTCGAACTTGATCCTTTCAATTTCTATACCGAAGATATACTTACGAAGTTGTTCCAACTTATTGATTGGCATTAACCCTAGATCCTTCTCTCTGCTAAATGAACCAATTCTTTATGCTCGAGCTCCATCATGTGCTATATTATAATTATATTATTTTATTACAACCCCAAAATTGGGGTCCTAGTGGAATAGAACAAACTATGTCGAGCCGAGAGCATCTTCTTTGATATATAAAATGGTGGGTACAAGAATCCACAGCCGATAATGTCCTTCAAGTCGCACGTTGCTTTCTACCACATCGTTTCAAACGAAGTTTTACCATAACATTCCTCTAATTTTGGACCGGTATGGAATTGATTCAATATGGAATCATGAATAGTCATTGGCTCAATCGGTATATAGTATATGAAGTCCTCCATACTTTCATTTTCATAGATGGATCTGGAGAAGTCTCAGCAAGAATATAATTATACCCCATATTTTATTAGAAGAATGAAACACATTTATAAAAAACACGAAGAAATGCGTTGCTTAACACTTCTTTACATCTTCAACAGATTGTTAGGGATGATGAATCATGAAAGATCCAATTCTTTCTCAAACAACTAAAACTAAAGAAGGGTCTTTAATTAGATTACCGATACCGGAACAGAATGAGTCATTAACCAAATAAGCTATTCCAATGACCGGGAAAGATCGCAAGTGACTCGATAGGATAGATTCACCAATGTCACACTTCTTCGAGTAGAAAGAATTTATAAGGAATCATAAAAAACAATTTCAAGAATTTCCTACTTCGACATCATTACTGGAAATAAGTTTTCCAGTAAAGACTGAATTGAATCTCTAAATCCATCAACAAGTCGGTACAACGAGGATCTAAAAATGTTTAGCAGATATCTGATTAATTAAATCAGACGCGAATTTGATCATCATAAGAGACCTCTATGTTTCCTTTCCGATTGAATCATCAATAATTTAAACCAGATAAATGGGTCAAGAAACAAATCCAATTGTTTTGTTTTCTTGGGGATGGATAGAAGGGGCTCATGAAAGAAAAAATGAAGGTCGGTATTCTTTCAGGTATTCTTTCATCTGATTGATAAAATCAGAATCGTAGGAGTCTGATTTTATCGTATTCATCAGATACACCAAACAAGTGTTACCGGGGGTAATCGTGGGTATTTAAGGGATCGCAGATCTTTTTCGCCAAAACTGAAACACCGGTGTCACTGATCACTGAAATAGAACAATAACAATACATATAGGCATGGTTCATTTTCTACAGATTTTTCCTTACTTCAGATTCAGGAATCTTTCCATAAAGTAAAGTGAATGTATGAATCTCCCCCCTCCCCCAATTGATCGCTACATTGATTTCCAATTATTCATTGGAGCCAAATCAAATACAAAATAAAAGAAATTAGGTCCAAAGAAAATAATCTGTTCCGTATTGAATTTTCTTGTTTGTTAATAAGATCCGGATGACAAGGGTCTTAAAATTGATACCTTCCTTTCCTTTGCGGATTAACTCATATCGACACGAATTCCATGGGGATCATGAATCATATCCAAAGCCAATTTAAAAGGATCTTCTTATGGGATGCTATCCTGTCTTGTATAAGTACAAAGCAAAATGGGTTCATATCAATTCGTTGTTACTATTTTGTTTGATTTTGTCCCACCCCAGTCTCAGGAGCTTTAATTCCAGCGATGGAATTAATACCAAGAACCCCCCCGTTTTTTAGGATTCAGGATCCACATAGAATTAGTCATTTTGTCTACCCTATCTTTATTTATATTTACTTTAGGGAAGGTAGAGACTTCTCTTTTATTTCGCATTTCGACTCAGAATGCATCATGTGAGAATCCAAATATCATAGATATGGGGCATAAAGTTTATCCAAATGACTAACTAACCTTCAATATGAATATGGGCGAGGGGGCGAACATACGCTGAATGGCCCACCCAGTTTTTTTTTTTGAATTTCACTTTGATCTTTGTTCCCATCCTACCTATATCAAAAAAGATATTTATTTCCATCCACATGTCATTGATACTCGATCCGTTTGTTTGTGAGAAACAAAATCGAAAGGGAAGATATGATTCTATAGAAGAATCATTAGAAATCACAAAGAAAGATTGGATCACATTGTATCCAACATTACACCCTTAAACAGAAGATTCTTAAAAAGAACAATCTTTGTTATGATAGAATTGGTCTGGGACGGAAGGATTCGAACCTCCGAGTAACGGGACCAAAACCCGTTGCCTTACCACTTGGCCACGCCCCATTTTTATTTCTATTCGACACCGATAAACACTAATATCGGTATTGGTTGTTCGTCAATTCCAGCCCCAATATCTATTGAATTGGTTGTTGCTATGATTCTACACATGTAGATGTAGAATCAAAATGAATTTATTGATCATTACATATAATTCAATTAAGATATTGTATGTAAGGTATGATTCCTTCTATTCTCATTTGAGAATTGAAGGATTTTTGATTGAGGGAGTTCAAAGAAAAAGAAAGATTTTGCGGCCTACTTTCCCTTCTTTCTTCATTTTCCCCTTATATCAATAACCCAATAATAATGAAATTTTCTCCAAGAACAAAATGTTTGTTATGCTTAATATCTTTAGTTTGATCTGTCTTAATTCTGCCCTTCATTCGAGTAGCTTTTTCTTCGCCAAATTGCCCGAAGCTTATGCTTTTTTCAATCCAATCGTAGATGTTATGCCAGTCATACCTGTGCTCTTTTTTCTCTTAGCCCTTGTTTGGCAAGCTGCTGTAAGTTTTCGATGAGATCTTTAATACTGTCTTAGAAACATTCATGATTTATTCGATAAAAAAAAATTCTATTCTTAAGAATTGATAAGATCAGATAATGAACCCTCGACTCAAACATGGAAATTCTTTTGGATAACCGAGATGAATCGGAATCACCTCATTTCTTCATTCCTTCTGGGGGTCGAAGACCCTATGTATGGTCCCTACAATACCTAATTGTAGGTATGAGAGATCATTTTGTTAACGAAAGAATCAGAATCTTATTACAAATTCATTCCTGCAAATTCCTTATGTTTTCTAGAAACCGCTTCTTTTCTTGGTGTCAAAACGGAATATGTGGTACAAAAATGGAGAATCTATTCCCCTATTTCCCCCAAAATGATCTTGGAGATTGTGTAATGCTTACTCTCAAACTCTTCGTTTACACAGTAGTGATATTCTTTGTTTCTCTCTTCATCTTCGGATTCCTATCTAATGATCCAGGACGTAATCCTGGACGTGATGAATAAAAAAAATCAGGGGTTTTTCCTTGCTCGATTTCTTAATTTTCTTAGGATTTTCTTTCTCCATTCCATACATTTAACTATGAGAAAGGGGGTTAGAGATTTTTTCGAATTCGAAAGGGAAATATCAAGTGATCAGAAGAAACGGAGAGAGGGGGATTCGAACCCCCGGTACAAATAATTCGTACAACGGATTAGCAATCCGCCGCTTTAGTCCACTCAGCCATCTCTCCCAATTTTAAAAGGATAATTCATATGTAAAAGTTTTTCCTTATCTTTCTTTATTCTATAAATATAGACGAATTTGATCAATCATCAATTCCCTTTAGATAATGATTCGAAACAGATATCTCCAATAGAAAGAGTCCCTCTTTGATTTCGTCCGAAAAGTTCTTTCTTTTATTCCCCCGGCCTGGCCAGTACCTAGCCAGGCCATTCCTTGTTCCAATGAATCATAGATCAAATGATTTATTTGATTTGAAAACGAAAATGCTTGTTATTGAAGCAGCAACAAGGCTATTTCCATTCCTATGATAGGAGTGTCATTTCTTATTATGTTTTTCCTTTTCTCGATTTACTTAAATGGAATAAAAAAAACATATTTTTTTCTATTATAATAGAACTCATATATTTCTTCAAAGAACATGTTTGAACCTGAACCCTTGAGTCCACAACCAAAACAATAGGATTTTTCACTCGATCCAATCGACCCGAATTCATAAGATTTGGCAGTTGAATGAATAGGAAAAGGAGTAGCTTCGAAAAAGAAAAATGGAGCTCTGGATTCTTGTACAACTCAACTCATTTTTATGTTCCGACTTCAATGGCTCTTTCGGGCCGGGACTATCAGTAACGGCTCCCCGATAAAAGCTTGTTATTGAAATGAACCTCCTTCTCCTATTTTATCAAGTCTCCCCGTCAGAGCACAACATGTCAGCACCCCAATTTTCATGATTCTGATCCTATCTTGATTACGTTTCACGCCCTTGTTCGACAAATGGCCCGCCCGTATACAATAATTATATTGTAGCGGGTATAGTTTAGTGGTAAAAGCGTGATTCGTTCTATTAACAAGTGAAATAGATAAGGGATCTTTCGTTTGATTCCTATTCTGATCAAAAACTTTATTTATTAAAAGGGCATTAATCCCTTACCTCTCAATGCCACATTTGAGGAAGAATATACTATTCTCGTGATTTGTATCCAAAAGTCAAGTCAATTAGAAATTGACTAACAAAAATTGGATTATGGAATTGCGAAGCATAATTTTTTTTTTAAGTTGGATCAACCATTCCAATTGAATGAGTATAAGTAAGGGATCCATGTATGAAGATACAAAAGTCTATTTCTAATCGTAACTAGATCTTTCATTTTTTTTTAGGGGAGATTGAAGCCAAATAGCTATTAAACGATGACTTTGGTTTACTAGAGCCATCGACATATTGTTTCAGCTCGGTGGAACAAAAAAATTCTTTTCTTCAGGATTCTTGCAAGTACAAATAGGGAACGAAGTAACTAGAAAGATTTGTGAGAATCCTCCCCTTTCTAGAGGGATCATCTAAAAAGCAAGTCATTTGGGGTGCATTCAGACGAAAAGGCTGACATAGATGTTATGGGCCAAATGGATTTCTTTGAATTCAGATTTGCTATGACTCCCTTTTCCCATACATCGTAAATTTTTTCTTTTTTTTTTTTAGTTTTTTTTATGTCTTAGATTTGGGAATCCCATAAAGGAGCCGAATGAAACCAAAATTTCATGTTCGGTTTTGAATTAGAGACGTTAAAAATGATGAATCGACGTCTACTATAACCCCTAGCCTTCCAAGCTAACGATGCGGGTTCGATTCCCGCTATCCGCTTCATATTAATTATTATAATACATGCTTTTGATATGTCCCTAAAATATTTCTTTCACATACAATCCTATTCTTTTTTTTATAGGAGATAGGAAAGTCAGAATGTGAAAGAAATCGGAATGAAAAGCGTCCATTGTCTAATGGATAGGACAGAGGTCTTCTAAACCTTTGGTATAGGTTCAAATCCTATTGGACGCAATTTATTTCCATCTATTTTTGTAGATTGCTATGTCAAGAAACATATTTTGAATGATTCGAATCGGGGCCATTTCTCAACGATTCGTCTTGTACTTAAGAGTGATCAATTTCTTTATTTTTGTTCCTGAAGTAGAAACAGTTCTATCTGTTCCGGAATAGCTTCCTTCAAAAGGGCTTCCGCTTGCGCGGTAAATGTCTTGGTAGAAGATATGATTTCTTGGACCTGAGGTTTATTTGTTTTTAAGTAGGTACGTAACTGAACGAGAAATTTCTTTACCTGTCCAATTTCTAACGGATCAAGATACCCATTCGCTCCAGTATAAATAGTAACTATCTGTTCTTCCACCGTGAGAGGGGCTGCTTGGGATTGTTTGAGCAACTCGCGCAATCGTTGACCTCTTGCCAATTGATTCTGAGTGGCTTTATCGAGATCAGAAGCGAATTGTGCAAAGGCTTCTAACTCTGCGAATTGAGCCAGTTCCAGTTTCGATTTGCCGGCTACTTGTTTCATGGCTTTAATTTGAGCTGCAGATCCTACTCTCGAGACAGAAATACCCACATTAATGGCAGGACGGATTCCGGCATTGAATAGATCAGCGGATAAGAATATTTGTCCATCTGTAATGGAAATCACATTAGTAGGGATATAAGCCGAAACGTCCCCAGATTGAGTCTCAACTATTGGTAAAGCGGTCATACTTCCTTCACCTAAACGAGAACTTGATTTAGCGGCTCTTTCCAAAAGGCGTGAATGCAAATAAAAAACATCTCCTGGATAAGCTTCGCGACCGGGCGGTCTTCTTAATAGAAGAGACATTTGACGATAAGCTTGTGCTTGTTTGGAGAGATCATCATAAATTATTGAAGTATGTCGTTCACGGTACATAAAATATTCAGCCAGAGCCGCTCCTGTATAAGGAGCGAGGTATTGTAATGTAGCAGGTGAATCCGCCGTTTCGGCTACCACAATAGTGTATTCCATTGCGCCTCGTTCCTGGAAAGTGGTCACTACCTGGGCCACGGAGGATGCTTTTTGACCAATAGCTACATAAACACATATTACATTTTGCCCCTTTTGGTTGAGAATAGTATCTGTGGCTACTGCTGTTTTTCCGGTCTGTCTGTCCCCAATAATTAATTCTCGCTGACCGCGTCCTATAGGGATCATCGAATCAATAGCAATAAGTCCCGTTTGAAGAGGCTCATATACGGAACGTCTCGAAATAATACCTGGAGCAGGAGATTCGATTAACCGAGATTCAGAAGCTGAAATTTCACCTCTCCCATCAATGGGTTTAGCCAGAGCATTT
>JAQQXO010000160.1:0-54520 GCA_029852735.1 Persea americana | reverse complement strand
TTCGCAATTGCGATGTGCCTGCCGATTGGCTGGCGCGCATGTCCACAGCCGCCTGTGGTATACCCGTGGCCTTCCCCTTCACGCTCATGCCCCCCCCCCGTCGCCGTGGCCGCGGCCGGTGCGGGTAATGTTGCCCGCGATACACCCCCCTCGCGCTGGGTGACGCCGCGACTACACCGAGCTGCCATGTGAGACGCAGCATGTCCCAGCCCCCCCATGTGTGTGGCTGCCTCGCATTCACGACACGGGCGTCGAGCCGTTGCGTGCACGCTGAAGCTAAGCTTTGCCTTCAAGCTTTCGGCTGCCCGGCTGCGAGGATGCTGTTCGCTGGCAGTGCCCCTCCGCGATATTGCTGCGTGTAACATGTGGCGTGGCGCACGGTGGCTTGCCAGCAACCGCATGATTTGCTAAAGCAGAATTGCCGTCATGATATTGTTGTCTACAGGCCGCCCCGCTGCAAGCCACCGTGCTACGACCCAGGAAAGAGACCGAATGATGCATGGGATTTCCCAAATTGTGTCAATTTTCATTGCCCCCTGGACGTCACCCAGCGCCGAGGCGCAATTCTACCTGGGTCTGCTCCGCGTGGGCCCTCCTCAATTGGGAGCGTCGGTCCAACCCCGATACACTGTGCGACTCCCCCACAGCTGGCCTTTCTTGAGCACGACCATATGTCTCCAGGCGTCATTATTGATGGCATTGACATAGCGACTCGCTTCGATGCACAACGCGCCGCGGGGCACCCTGGCCGGCGTGCCGTCTGGCATGGCCGGGACGTTGATGAAGCGCCCAGCATAGAGTTGGAACGCAGGCTCAGTGCTCAGAGCCTCAAAGTGTATCCGTGTGTCTGGGTGATACAGCTCGACTAGTTTCTGCAAGCGTCGCGACCGCGTGTCCAGGGGAACGCCCGCCGCCTCCCCGTCGCCCATGACGAAACAGTGATCCGGATCTGGCGATTCGGCCCCGAATACAAATTCTTCATTGGCGCGGATGCCGGGGAATGGCTCGATGGCCCCAGTCGGAATGCTGTGCGCATCGACGACTTGATGGAGGTTGGTGTGCACTGTGGCCCGCGTGCCCTCGATCGTGGGGCCTCCTGAGATGTTGAAATAACTGTGCGCATCGACGTCAGTGAGATCGGCAATGATGACGGCGATCCACACGCGACAGGCCTGCACGCGACGCCGAAGCACATTCCAGGTCTAGACCGCGGAGATCGACAGGGCGCGTCGTCGCTGTTGCGCGAAAGGATGCTGCATGACAGACAGCTCATGGACTCACCTGTGATTCGTCAGGCCAACCGCCGTCTCTTCCACCTCGTCGCCGATGAGTTCGACTTCATACTCGATCTCCAGACTCGTCACGGTCTTTCCCTGCTCCTCCGCCACACGGCCGAAGTACCACAGACGAAACTCCACGGTTCCAGGGAAGCCTTCTTCGCCGTCCTTGCTGATGTACTTGAAGAATGTGGCCGGTCGGCCGTCGCGTTGCACGGTACTCGGCCCATCAAAGATCCGCTTCCCCCAGCCTTGCGGCCCGCCGTGGAGCGTGTTCGGCCCATTATTCGCAGTCAACTCGTAGGCGCGACCGTTGAGCTTGTCTATCCGCGCGTGCGCGATGCGATTGGCCACGCGCCCGATATTTTCACCAAAAAAGGCCGAGTTGTGCTGGCGATACGGCTCGGGCGAGTTGAATCCGAGGACGATGTTGTGGCCGTCAATCTTGAAGTCTTGTATGATGCCACCCTGCGGTAGGAAAGTAAATGCGGTGGAGGGGTTGGTAGGTGACATTGTGGTTCGCGATGGTCAGTTCTCAGGTGTGTACTTTGTCCTATGGGCAGATGAGGCGATTCTGTCTTTGCAACTGGAGAGAAAGTCGCTGCGCGTAGGTGTTTCTTCGGGTTTCAGTCTCAGGATGATCTCGTTCTAAACCAGTTCATATGGCTATTTGTTCACTACAGCGTGCTTTCTGCATCTCCTTCGAGGTTTCAGCCTGAAATGGCGATGCTGTGTTAATGCCCGCCAGGGAAAGTGGAGCCGGCCTCTAGTGACTTCATGATGAATTGCGGCCTGAGGCAGCACAAAAGAGGGGTAGCCACAGCGAGGATGCAATAAGGCGGCGATGACCACCAATAGCTTTAGGCTGATTCAGGCATCCGCCAACGTCCCCTCACAAATGTCCGTTGGACATCCATCGCAACCGCTTCCACCGTCAATGATTCCTTTTACATCTCGGACTCGCCCTGCGGTTTCGTTCGTCCCGGCCGCGACAGCGTTGCAGCATCGCCGCAGATTGGACCGCTCGGGAAATTGACCCGCCCGAGGCAGGGAGGGTATCGATTGGTGCCCAGGCACCCACCCTACATCACGGCCACGAGGCGTGTTTCGTCCGCGGAGCGAGAGGAGGCATGGTGGGCATGCGTGTCGTCTTCAGCTGCGGCGGTACATGGACCATTGTGATGGCCGCGGCATGTGCGTCGGGTTGGCCATGCTCGCTGTCCTATCGACTGCATCTCGCAGACCTTGCCGCGACTATTCACGCTACGTCACACGCCTCCTTGGACACGCACGCAGTGGCCTGCAGTCATATAACTTGGTTCAAGTGATGGGACGGGGCGGCAGCGCTTTCTGCCCGATGATCGTCTGCGTCGAGCGCCACGACGCTGTCCCACAAACCAAGGAGGTAAATGCTCTCATCGCGACAACAAGAATGAGCCGCCTGGTGGCGTGACGCCCATGCGCCTCTACGCCTCTGCGGCACGGCGGTTGGGAAGAGGCCTCGCGACGCACAATTATGCAGATAATGCTCGCGGTGGGAAGCCACGCACCGCAACGGTCGGTGGGCGTGTATAAAAGGCTGTAGGGCATGCGCTGGATCTGTGCCGGACGCCTCCATGTCCCGGGAGCAATGGGTGGCGGACAGGGCGCAGATGCAGCTGCTGGATTGCCCACCACCACGTGGAGTACACGCTGAAATTTCCATGTGCCGTCCGCAATGCAGTATTTGACGGTGCGGCAGCATGCTTGTTGATCAAAGACAGTAGGCATTGATTGCATCACCACGGCTGAGACGTGGGGTAGACGCTGCCCAGCCTCGGGTGGTCGTGCGATGGACCCCCCGAGCGACACCAACCGTCCATCATGTGCGCACCAACATCCCGGCGCATTGTCACCGCACATTGCTGGACGCGACACCTGGCGCATTTTGACTCCTGCAATGCCCTCGCTCTCGTCCGATGACATGGGACGCCAGACTCAGTGTGGCTGTCGAGCAACCGCAGGCAGCGGCAGCCTTTTCGGCCCGAAACCCCGTGGAGGCGCAAGGCTCCTTCCCGCTTGCGGCGCCACTCGTGCGTCGTCCGCCGGCTGTGGCTTCCTGAGAGACTGTATCGTAGGTTTCGTTGTCCGATCCGGATATGCGTTCAGCGCATCACCTCGTTCCAATTCCGCAATATCGCCCCCTTCCGCACGGTCGCGGGCCTGGGGCTTAAGTCCGCCAGGCTCGGCATGTGAGAGCATACACTATGACATGAAGTCATCCAGTCGCCGCGAGCGACTTCTTGGTGCCAAGCGCCGTCACCAAATCGTCACCGGGGTTAGGTGATGATCGCGAGCGACGATTTGCTTACAATCGCAACTTCCGCGCCTCAAGCGCTCCGCTCGTACGGCCCACAAGCGTACTGTAGAGTCGGACTTGAACCTGTCGACTAAAGTCCGGGCACCACGCCGCGGGCTTTCGCCACCAGCGTGCTTGACAAACGCACGACAGCGCGAATTCAATCGCGGCATCGCAGCGCCTTCTATCCACAAAGTGCTGCGTAGCTGTGTCCGCAGCGATCCCCGTCCCCCATCAGAGTGGAGTCATCAATAGGTCGCCTCTGTCCCACGGGATGCACATATTGGGCTACCCGCGCCATCCCCTCCCCCGCTGCTTTGTCTCCTCTTCCGGAGATTGCATTGCATGACGCATGGGGAGCAATAACCTCGACGCGAGCGGAGGTGAAGGAGCGTTTTGCTTCGCGGGGAGGGTTGACCCTTTCACATCACTGGGTCGGTCATGCCCGTCACCACCATCATCATCATCATCATCATCATCATCCTCATCGCAAGTTTAACTTCCTCAATCTTACCCCGCGACACACCGCAATACCTTCCGCATCAGGCAACCGGAAGAAAGTAGAAACCCGCTGGAAGCCACGTAGAAGGCAAGCACCGGGGGGGCGTTGCGGCTGCAGCGCTAATCGCTTCGAGACCTCGCACCCCCCGCGCGCGCGGCCGTGGACATATGGCCGACCTTGCTGCTCGCCCTACACACGCTTCCCGCGCTCAACTCCCGCGACGCCTCGCCGGCCATTATTGTGCAGTGCTTGCCTGCTGCTGCTGCTGCCGCATGCATATCGTGGGCGGCCGGGCGTGGCGACTTCGTGCGCAGACCCCGTGTCCGCCGCCGCGACACGCTGCCCGCGCCCGCCAGCGTGGTGTGCGCACATACTGTAGTTCTAACCTTACTGTATGTCACCGCAGGACATGCGCGGATCCGCCAAGTCTCCCCTCCGCCTGGGCGTGCGCTCGTGGCGAGAAGTTTCCTTTCCCCCTGCCCCCCAATGCCGTAACACCAAGCCCTCGTCGCATGAATGCCGGCCATGGCCCCCGGGGCGCACCACAGCCCCCTCCGGCACGAGCCAGATTCCAGCGTCCTGGGATGCGCTGCGCAGCGGCGCCCTGCGCGCGTAGTGGCAAGCCCACTCACTCATATCTTCTCGGCACCGGGACGCAAAATCCGGGTCCATGCGCGCGTCGGGGGTGAGTCCTGTCAAGCTTATGGACTGCACCGCGACGGACTGAAATTTTTCTGCAAAGACGTAACAGATTACTTCATCGCCGTTGCGCGGGCGCAGGGCGATGACCTATCGGCGCAGCCTTGTAGCATAACGGCAATGGCAGGTATCGCGGTGCATCAAGACCCAGCCAAGGACCTCGCGGTGTATATCTCCCACATCATCGATGCGCGGGGTGCTAGTTAGGCGGCAGCTGAGTCTCGCCAGCAGCTTCTTGTCGCGTCACGTCGCGTCGCGGCATCGCGTCATGGTGGCGATATGCTGTCCTGCCTAATGTATAAGATATCATGCTTAGCATTTAACAGTGTGTAATATCACAGGCCAGAATCGGATAATATAGGATTAGATAGGACAGTGAGCAGATGGACGCTTACAGCGCAGCCCGGGCGGAAAAGCTGATGACTGATGGATGAAGTGATGGTCTTACATGATGCATAGTCAGCACCGCGGGGCCGAAACACGCAACGCACGCACGCACGCAGGATAGGATGAGCGAGGGCGGGGGCGTGGGAAGAGTAGTGAATGAATGAATGGGAATGACTGACGTTGAGACAGCTGGAGGAATTGCTCGCAGGAAGTATGGATGATGATAGCCCGGGCGTCAGCGGTGCGTAGTAGAGGGACATGTAGTCATTGGGTCTATTAGGAAGGACTGTATCTCGCTGCAAGGGGCAAACATATCATGCAAACAGAGCACATTTTGGTATTGGGCAGACAGGCGAATGAACGCAACGAAGCAGAAAGGAGAATCGTCCCGCGAGCACGTACACCACCAGGTCAGAGAGTCTATCATCAGAGTGCAATGAAAAGAAAGAGCAGCCGCATCGGGGTCGGGGGGAACAGAGTTTCCAAGGCGAGGCATGGCCCCACCTGCGGCGGTGGTGATGTGAGTGAGGCAGCCCCACTGTGAGAGGAGCACACAGCGACCAGCGACGTCGACCAGCGCCGCGGGATGGGAGTGGGAGGATGCGAGGCTGGTGGGCTAGACAATGAGTTGGTTGGTTGGTGCTTACTGCGAAGCGGGCCTGGGCATCGACGGCGGCGGTGGTGCGCGTAGCAGGGACGGGGCGGGGATGGTCGGGAGGGGTGATGGTGGGTGCTGCTGCGTATGATGTCGATGTGAATGGCGATGTGTGATGGCGAGGATGAGTCGCTGGCGAGGATAAGACGGTAGGGATCAGATGGCGAGGATATTGGCGAGGATGTGATGGGTTTGCGTTGGGGCTGGATCGGTGACGGTGTGCCTGCGGCTCCTCGGTCGCGGTTGCCGCGGGGGCCCGTGGAAACAGCGGGCTGAGATGTGCCGCGACACACGCGCAGGGCACGGCACGGGACGCGGGTCGGCCACAAGGGGATTAGCGCGCGCCGGCGCAGCAGGTGCAGACGGGCGCGAGGGGCTGATCATCTGCCGATCACAGTTCATGGACCCGCGGGCGCTTGAGGGCGACGGGGCGGCGTGAGTGGTGAAGGGGGGAAGTGGTGACCGGCGAGTGCTGACCCCAGCCCCATGCACCACCACTCGCTCATCTGCTGTCCCTGCCCAGCGTCACCACGGCGTCTCGACAATGTCTCGACATCCCTGTCGCTGCCTGCTGCCCGCCGGAGCCTCTTCGTCCGGTGTGCCATGCGGCCTGGCGGTCCAAGTGAGAGCGTGGGTGCGCGGCTGCGGCCTCGCGGGGGTTGCGTTGGGGGCTGGTACAATAGGTTGCCTTGACGGAGAGCTTCCGTGTCGAATGGCAGCACTGCACGTCACGCACGTCGACTTAGGTGGTGACTTGGATGAACTGGTTGAGCTCCAGATCCATCGGGTCCATGCTCATGCCCCCGTCCAGCTGCGCGCGCCCGGTATTGTTCCCCACGGCGGTGTTCCCGCTGCCGTTGTGCGGGAAGGCGTTCAGGCTGGCCAGGTTGCAGGTCACGTCGTAGGACAGCGACGCCGCATCGACGCCGTCCCACTGCGCCAGCATGTCCATCTCGTCAATGCAGTCCAGCGGCTGGTCCAGCTCCGGGGTGGGCAGCGCAAACTTGGAGCGCAGGTTAAAGTCATGTTCGCTGGTGTTGCGCGCGCCGTGGTGTGCATGGCTCGCCTCGTGCGCGCTGTTCGGGTTGCTGGTGTTGCCGGCATGGTGGTGCGGTTGATACGCCCACTCCGCCTGGTAGAACTGCGGATCATTGGTAAAGGGCGAAAGGGGCGAGGGCTGCGCGGGCGGATAGGACTGCCGGTGCAGCACCGACGGGCTGTGCACCAACGGCGACGATGGTGCGCTGAGCCGGAATTCGTCCTTGAACAGTCCCGGTCGGGTCAAGGCGGGCGTGTTGCGTGCGCCGGTGCCCGAGGGCAGGTGGTGGTGCTGTTGTTGCTGTTGCGGTAGCGGCGCCTGCTGGCCGAATTGGCTGTGTTCCGAGTCGGAGCTGATGGAGCCGCGGCGGTGGTGCGTGAAGCCTGCGCCGTCCGCGATCAAGCGGCCCTGCAGCTTCTGGAGGTCCTCTTCGAACATCTCCACCTCGCCGCTCCCGTCGGGCTTCAGTTCGAGGAGGTCCAAGGCAGCGAGGATGTCGTGCGTGAGGGGATAGCCATTGGCTTCCTGCAGCGTGGGGCCCGTCCATGCCTGGGCCTTCTGCAGGCGTTTGTACATCGCTTGGAGGCCGGCGACCAGCTGTGATTGCTGCTGCTCCAGCATCTCCACGTAGCCCTTGGGGTAGATCTTGTCGTGCGACTTCTTACGCTCGCTGTTATCACAATACTCGAGTCAGAAATAGCGTTCTACTTGGCATCAAATCACTGGCACGTCACACGGATGCTCGTACCCAAAGACGCAAATGGCATTGTCAGCTTTGCATCGTGAGCAAGGGTGCGATCCGTCACACTTGCTCTTCTTCATTCGACATCGGTCACAGGCTTTGCAGACCCGTTTCCGGATCCCATCAACTGTCGAATCCTGCGAGCCAGTCCGTTGGGGCGGGGCAATCGCAGTGAGGGGAGAATGTGACGCGGGCGACATTGCGCGCGACGAGAACGACGACGACGAATTGAGGCTCTGAAGCTGGGCCCGCGACGACATTCGGGCGTCAGCAGTCCACTGCCGTGAGCTAACGAGCAGCTCCCGCAGCTCTGTGGGCGGCGAGGTGGCAGTCACGTCTGGATGTTGTTTGCGGAGGCTATAGACACGCAGACTGACGAGGGTGTCATATAAAGCTGTGTCGTGGGAGGTCAAGTGTATAATAACAGGAGAGGGGGGAGGTTCCAGAGGGCAGAGGTTCTAGTCAAAGGATGTCATCAGAGGAGGGAGGGTAAGGGGAAGTATTATAAGCAAGGTTGACACCACGGGCGTGAGATACAGATGAGCGACAGTGTCACCACGCATGCTCAGAAGCCGCGTCCAGGTTATCGGACTTGTGCCGCAGGCGTGTCATGACGGGCGAGCATAAATCGAAGGCTGATCAAAGGGCAGAGCGAATCGATCCCACCGCGGAGCATTCCAGGCTGGTACCTTTTTCCCTCTCGGTGTTGACAGAGTTTAGTGGTGGTCGGGTCAAGCTGCAGCACTTGTCACTGGGTATCCATCGATGGTGCTGCTGCAGCGACGCCGGCCGCCATCCTGCCGCACTATCCATCCTCGACGAGCTACCTACCGGCGGGGCGGGAATAGGATTTGTCGTTGTCGACATGTAACCAGGGCGCGTGTAGCGCGACGTCGATTTGACTTTAGTGCTTTTGCTCGCGCCGGCCAGGGACTGTGGCCAGAAAGCGGAATAGCTACAGCGAGGTGGCGCACCCGACTCTGCCGTGATCCTCGCGGCCGAGCCGGCCTTATTTGGCCGACGTCGACGTCTCTCGGGGGGTGGGGGGGAGGGTAATAGAAGGGAGAGAGAAAGAGGGTGTGAGGGTGTGCATATGGGTCATGGTGTCGGTGTGGCTGCAGGCCCGGGAATTCTCTTGGGCACGAGGAAGCCATGTCGGCGCCATTTCGATGCAGCGTCGATAGGGAACTAGGAGTAATCATCGACCACATGGGTGCGCGGCACCTTCAGCCCCCGGGTGCCGGAGTGGCACTGTGGGATGCTGCGCGTGGTGTAGGGTTGGCATCGCGGCGCACGGCATGAGATGGAATGGGCTGGCTCCACGACACTCCAAGGCCCGGTCGTTCACTCGGATGTCGACCGCAGGGCGATGCGCCGGGCGACCTGACACGGCGGCTGTCGTGTCGACCTGATGATCATTTGGCGATGACGTAGGGCATCGTTGGTACGCAAAGTGGTGACTGGAACCAATGCCGGGCACACTCCAGCAGCGTGCCATCGGCGACGCGCATCGCAAATGCGGCATCACAGCGCCAACGGCATCTCTCCATCGAGTAACGCAGCGTGTGGCCAGCGGAAACGCCGTCGTCGCATCCGAGCTGCGGCAGCCGTAGAGGTCGTGAGGGCGTGTTGGCGGCTGCGGATCACATCCACAGCCTGCGTGTGGGTTGTGGATATCGGTCCCTTCTCCACAGGCCATGCGTACCTGAGCCCGCGCCGAGGATGCGAAACGACAAGCAATCAGACAGGCGACGACTCCCAGCCCTCGCTCGCATGGTGGCTTTTTCACGCCGCAGCCTCTTCCATCACCAGCACCCACTTTGCGCGCTGACCGCGTGTGCGCTAGCGTGTCGGGGCTGTTGAATCGCAGCACAGCCAGCGTCAGTCTCCCGCGGGCGTGAAGTCAAAGTAAGGGAGCGTAGGGCACGATACGAAGACGCCCGCAGGCAGAGGCAACTTTGCCCGATCGCCCGCCCACGCACAACCCACGCGCCTTGAAGTTAGTTGCTACGCGACCGACATGACTTGCACCTCGTTCCCATCCTTCTTCGCCCTTGTCCGCGCAGGCGCAATTCGACGACCGACCAACGGCAACGGTAATCATAGACCAGCGCAGGCTGCCACGAGTGATGACTGTGTACGAGGGGATCAACAAACTTCGAACGATCGCGATCGCGCCGTAATACCGCAATTAGAGCCATCGCGTTTCGCAATGCCGTGCTCGGTGCATCCCGTTCATGTGTTGAGATGCAGGAATAATCACGGAGTTGCGATTCAAGGCGGGTGATGCGGTTCTGCACTGGGACGCCGGGCCGGGCGGATATGACCGCATTGGAGTCTGCGTTTCGCGACGATGCGATCGCGAGTTTGCGGCGCATGTATATTGCTCTAGATGCCGCAATCGAACCACCATCGACCAGTGTTTGTTCTCGCGCGCTGCTTTCCACTCCTCGACAATTCTCTGTTCAGACGAGCAGTCTCTCCCCGCGCCATGGCAGACCTCGGCCACGCCCTGGCGAGGACCGCCATTACCAATCCACCGCCCTGCACCACCATGTCCCGACCTCTTTACCAAGCAGCAGACCTGTCATTCACTTGGTTCGCGGGGCAAGCGGTCTGTTCATATCGGCCACCTACCATGACCATCATCACGCTCACGATGCTCCGTCTGCCATGACTGCCTACAACGCTGGTCAGCGCACTGCATCATTAGCTGGCTGCGAGTCGTCTGAACTCGCGCGGGAATACTTTGCACCTGAGAGACCGCCTTATGCGTACGACGGCGTTCTGACTACTGTACAGGCCCTGGCACAAATCTCCGGTCACTGGACGACTGAAGCAGGTCACGTGATGCAACGGTGCTACAACTGGCAGAGGGTTGTCCGCAAGACATGCTGATCATCTGCCAGAGTCCACAATTCGCGACCAACATGGCAGAATGGGGTGATGGAGAGCATCAAACACACGTGGGCTTCGGCAACAGCAGAGAGACCCTGACGGGCCTTGACGGGCTCGTCGTCGGCCGATCCGCCCCAGATCCTTCGGGCTGACGACAAAACGGGCGCAGCAGCACCGACGCGAGACCCTGCAACGCACATGACAATTATCGCACAGCAGATGATTCCACACTCCCTGGCCTCAGCATGCCGTGGCGCCAGCGAACAAAGCTTTGCACGCAGATCCAGCGCTGTGGGCCGCGCACAGTATTGGGCGCGTCGGGCGGGCGAATGACGCCGAAGCCCCCGTCGAGGTTCGGAGCCGGAGGGTCAAGGATCCCGGAGGACATTGAGACGTGGCCGAAAAGGCTGCTGGGTGGACTGGGCACGGCACAGGTGGCCGACGACAAGGGCTTTCAAAGACCGCCAGCACCGCCGGATACACGTCGCCCTGACATCCGCAGCCTCTGTGATGTGGCGGCACGCACAAGCCGAGTGGCATCAGGCTAGCTTCCTGGGACTGGTGCTTCTCCGCGACCCACGGTCTCAGCGGCGCCATAAGCTGACACCTTGAGAAGTGGAAGTATATTCCAAATGGTACAGTGTCAGTGGAGTAGACGAGGCCTCGTGTGCCAGATGCGCAAGGAACTCGCTCATCGAACATTTGCGGGCACGATGAGGAACTCTGTGCCCCGCTTACACATCTACGTGTCAGCGGCTTGTTGGACTCAACTCGGCGCTGATTGGCTGCACCGAGACTGGGCCACTCCTGCGCCGCGCGCACAGTCACCCAACATGAATGCTTTCACGACCAGTGCGATATCTTACAGTATGCGCGATAGACGCGCGAACAACGTTCTGGCCGATGTGCGCATCTCCAACACTACACTTTGCAAACGTTCAGTTCCATGGGCAGTCCGCGGCGAAGAACAGATTAGTCTGCGCACGACTGTTATGCGATGAGAACGTATTGACTCAGCGTAATCCTCGACCTGAAAGTAACGCGACTCCGGAATAGACACCCGCCATCTTTCCACCAATCTCGACATCAAAGACTTCACGGAACTTCCTTTGGTCCGTTGAGCAGCATCGATCAGTCCCGCATCGATCAGTCCTGCATCGATCAGTCCCGCAACGATCAGTCCCGCATCGATCAGTCCCCGCATCGATCAGCTTTGCGCTCGCAGAAAACGAGCGCTATGCGTGTCTACGGACTGCTCGCACGGTACATTCGCTACCACGGGATGCCTGGCTCGGATCCAAAGCACGTTGCGCTGCTCTTCCCTTGCTGCATCACACACCTCGCCACGACCAAGACCAAGACCAAGCGCCATGAGCAAGCATGTGTCACCTGTCTTGCAAGGTACGCACTGATCTTTAACTTCGATCCTCGTAAGTCATGCACATGATGGCAAGTGGCCTGCTATCTGGGAATCGCATCCAGCGACCAACTCCTCAACGGCACGCAGCTACAGCTTACAGGTACCCCGTCCGTAGCGAACTCGCACAGGGAATATGTGACTGCACCGCTGATCTTCATCATGACCCACACAACAGCGGTGGTGGGGTGGTGGTCAGGCCATCTGGGGGAATTGGCGTATGAACCCTGCGTTGCACTCCTCTCGGATTAGCGACTCCAGGCACGGATAGCGCCTCATAACGTGAGATTCGCCTGCGCGGCCTTGCCTCGAAACATCGCAGTGTGATGAACCCCATTGGAGCTCGCATTCGCGATGTCGTGTCTGGCAACGTCCGAAATGACTGCCTATCTGCGGACTGCAAGAAACGCTGGGACAAGCTTATCAATCAAGCTCCACCATCGCTAAGTTAATCCATCGCCCCTAAGCCTTGAGCACCACCTTTCACGCGTGGACCTCGATGTCTTTGGCTGACCTTCATTGTTCCCACTCAGGAGCTGTCTGAGAGCTGTCTCGGGATTTATGCTGTGCGAGAACTGACCTGGCCTATCTCATCACCACCACGGTGCAGAGCCAGACCCTCTCAAATCCTCGATAAACCAAGCATCCCCAAGGCTGCAGTAAGTCTGACGCTCCCCCCCACTCGTCCAATTTTCTGGCGACCCGTATCGATCCAACCACTATAAACCCTTTGTCACGGTCAAAGGTTCACCATGTGAATGCCACATCATCGGCTATATGATTATTACGTAAGTAACCGCCTGGATGGGGCACCCATAACTTGACTGCCTTAAGCTTCGCATGTTGAAAAGACGAAATCCACACAAACATGGCACCCAATCCAACGCTCGCCCTCTTTCTATTCTCATCCAGACTCATGAAGATGCGCGAGTCTGCACCAGCGTCGGGGGCAGCTCCGAGCACACCCACGGGTCTACCTCCCCCCCCCCCTTTTCCCAGGTCTCAAACCTCTCCCAATAGTCTCGTCAACGTGCTCCAGCATCTCCCGCTTCTGCCCGACCCAGCGACCTATACGAATTCATCATCCACGGATCGTGTGCCTCTTACATACCGCCCGTTTGCCAGCTCCGCACCACAAGAAGCCGCTCGCCGAGCGTGCGCGTGCGTTATCTCTACATCACGACCCGCGATGCAGATACGGCAGCCCCTCT
This sequence comes from Persea americana, assembly GCA_029852735.1. Taxonomy (NCBI): domain Eukaryota; kingdom Viridiplantae; phylum Streptophyta; class Magnoliopsida; order Laurales; family Lauraceae; genus Persea; species Persea americana. The sequence continues at coordinate 41,355 of JAQQXO010000160.1, read as the reverse complement.
GCCAGGAGAGACCTCCGCGACAAGCTCGTATCACCTATAGAGAGACACCAATCTGACCAGTGTGAATAAACAGAAGGAGAAGGTGACTTCACCTTCTCTCGACCACATCCCCGATCAACGCGCGCAACTGCATGCCTACATACCCCACCCCCCTCCCATACACCCCCCTCTTAGTTCCATAGCAAGAGCACACCTCACCAACGAGCGCCCACCAGGACGTAGTATACTCCCTCCGCACTTCCCCCAACAGCTCCCCCTTAGATATCCCCCGTCAAACGCACTCCGCACATCGCGGCTCCTCTCGCAGTGATACTTCCACAGCTCGCTCCTCGTAGAACAAATGTAGAGAAAGAAGCACGGCTGTGCTCAGCGCAGAGCGGGTTTCCTCACCACGATGCAGGTTTCTCGCGATCATAACTTAGATATCAGTCGTCTCAGATGATAGAGTAGCGTTTCATGAGCGATGCGCAGAGGATTCTCGCTTTGTTCGTGTATTCTCCGCGGCGTGCGCGGTGCTGCTACGTCAGGGTGCAGAATGGGGAGGATCAGGCTGTATTGAAATGTTAAGAGGGGAGGGGGATAGAGGAAAACCTTCGGACGACACGCAGATGTCATGTGGAGGTCTTTCGGAGAGAGAGCTGGGATCGTATACATTGAACATGGGGCTGTGATACGCAGTGGAATATCTTCTGTCGGGGAACACAGCGATGGAAGCCTGCATGCGGAAAAAGAAAGGGGTATTGTTTGCGGTATCTGAGCTGAGTGCGAATGCGATGGATGAGGAATGCGGTGAAGGGGGGTGAGAGGCTGATAAAAGGTCTACAGCCCGGACAGTGTCATATACGCCATTTTCTAATCCATGTCACTACCTCCTCCTCGCCGACAGAAAAGAGATACCGACCCCCCTCTTACGCATCCGTGCCATCGGGATCCGGCAAACCGGCGATATCGTCGCGGGGAGGGTTCCGGCGGCGGAATCCCGGGCCCGGCACCCCACCGCGGCTGCGACTGCGACTGGTGAAAACGCCGCTGGCATCGCTGAAACTGCGGCTGCCGCGCGGGAGCGCAGGGCGCTCAGGAAATCCGAGGGGTTGTTGTGCTCCCCGCCTTCGCCGTAACCCACGATGCTGCCGGCGCCGGGGCCCAGGATGTCGTCGATGTCGTCGATGTCGTCGACGACCTCCTGCGGGGGTTCGGCGTCGAAGACGGCCTGCAGATCGCCGTGGGCGCCGAACCGCTCCCACATGGTCAGCCAGGAGTGGCGGCGAGGCGGGGAGAGAAAGCGGGGGGACTTCCAGAGGTAGCGGCGTTCGTAGAGGCTCACGAGCAGGAGGATCGGCGCATTCAGGATGCGCACCGCCGTGATGTTGACCTTGTGGAACCAGCGCGGAGAGAGGAGGAACTTGAGGGGCAGGAGGATGATGAGGGCGAGGACGTTGAAGGGCGGCCGATAGGCGAAGATGGCATCGCTCTTGACGCCCTCGAACGTCAGTACCGCTCGGCGGAATTGGATCTCGGCGGTGGCGTTGCGGGAGAGGTTCGTGTAGGTGTTGCTCAACATGGCGACGAGGATGGTGAGGAAGAGGGTGTTGCCAAGGAAGGCGAAAGTGATCATGAGGGTAGGCCCGAGGATGGGATCCATCTCGGCGCTGCGCTGGATCCCCGTGCCATCCAGACCGAACCAGATCCACAACATCCATTTGGAAATGGTCAGGAGGGAGTGAGTGATGGATCCGTCCTGGTTCTCCGACAGCCAGCGTAGAGCGAGCAGGAAACCGCCGAAACACCAGCAGGCTAACAGGGTCAAGAAGGAGAAATCGGCCATCATGGCACGCAGTGAGATGAAGAGCATATTCTCCGACATCAAACAGAAGGCGAGACGGGGAAGGAGTATAGGCGCAGCCATGGCAAGGATTGATTGCGAAAGCTGGTTCGTGGCAGGATCCGATGACACAATACCATGTACACGAACGCCGAAATAGATTGTGAAAATGAAAACGAACGCAATGTCGAGAAACGACCACAAGTTCTCGGTGTGTACAGTCCAGCCATGTTCACATATCGACGCGATCTCGTCGAGGTTCCACCCGCAAGCGTAGACGATGAAGACGAGCTCGGTACTGGTGAGTTTCAGGTGACTGGGACCGATCGTGTGGGCACGGAAGCCCATGGTCAGTATGTACAGGAATAGGAGGACTCCGAACTGGACCCCCTCGATGATTGTGCGGGTCCGAGGTACGCTCAGGCGGTATTGATTGAGTAGAGGGGCCCGGCGTGGGTCGTAGAGCGTGACTGCGCGCGTTTTGTAATGGTCTGGCAGGATGTCGATGAAGGAAGTAGGCGTGTAGGTGATGCGACCGCGGTACACACTGTCGACTATTTTCTGGCATGCCGATGTAGCTAGAAACGACTTGGCTTCGGAGATGATGGCGACCTCGAGAGCTGTGAGCATGTGCTGGAATTCTGGGCGGGCCAGCTTCAAGCGGACGGTCCAGTGCAAGGCACTGCGATTTGTTCGTGTCACTTCATCAGGGGCGTTTTGGAAAGGCTCAAAGCCTGCGACGAGAACATTGGCCAGCATCAGTAGTCCCATGCGACCTTCATGATCCTCGTCGAATCTGCGTAAGATACGGCAAGCAATCAGTTCACAGAGCATGGCCCTCGTGATGTTGACTGATTGGTGGTGCGACTGGTACGACTGGTCACGGAGGAATTGCACGCGATTGACCAGCAGACAGTACACGACAGACACATCATCAGGATCGTAGAAGTGATCGACGAGTGGACGGACAATGGCAATGTTCATGCGGGGGCTCTTCAGCTGATCGTAACTATAGGGGTCGTCTAAAGGTTTATCAGTCTACTGCATTCTGGTAAAAACTGCCTCTGCGGTGCTCAATGATATGGCACATACCGATGGTAGCCATGACCAAACGTCGAATCTGATGAATGGTGTTGTAGACTGGCAATGCGAGATGCGGATTAGGGGCTCGAGGGTCATCGCTCTGTCGAGGCGGATAGCACCCATCGTCATCGGCCTGCTCCTCGGCGCCCAAGAGCGTTTCTTGCTCCTCGCGGGATCGGGCCAGTCGCATAGCCTCATTGAAACTCTTCGTCCTCGTCCCGCGCAATGTCTGGCGCTTGGGTAGTCTCGGTCGGGGCGGATCCTCGGCCATGGTGATGTGCTGATAGTGTGGGAACATGGAGGTGCTGTCGTTGCCATCGCCGCCACCACCTCGGCCGCCATCTATGGAGCCGGGCTGCGACCCGGGCGTTGATACGGCAGTGGCATCCACAGATGGTGATGGCAACTGCGAATGGGATGAAGTGTTGAGGTCCATGCTATGTTGACATGCGCGTGAATGGTATGTGAGGGCCGCGCGCGTAGAGCTTCGGAGGTCGAAGTAGGTACTATCGCATAAAGACGTGGGGTTGCTCCGGCTGTAGAACTATGTAAACTAACAGTTCTCCGTGTGCGACAGAACATCCAGTGTGTCCTATCATCATCAACTAATATGATTCGGGATGCCTTGAATTGCTATTTCCAATCTATCAAATAGACACCAGAAACAATCATGAATATGGAGGACTATTGGCGCAAACTCAATGATAACGAAGTCGCAGACACAACCACAGCCGTGATTTTGCTGATTCGCCTCTCAATCTCGCTGCCTTTATCCGCCACATGCCAATAATTCTAACCCACGCTCCAAGATTTGAATCAACAATCGTCTTCACAATACTCTCGAAGATAAAAGAGGAAACCAAATCGGGTTCAAGGGACGCCGGCAAAACGAAAAAAATTAACGTGCGCTGAGGACAGGATTCGAACCTGCGCGCCCGAAGGCATCAGATAGCATAAACGATAGGCGTTCAAGTCTGACTCGTTAACCACTCCGACACCTCAGCATAAGGATTTCGGATTAAAAATGACGTATATAATCTTGCGTGTAACGCTCGAATAAATCATCGTGCATTCACCGTCTTCACCAGTTGACTCCACGCACCAGCCTATGCTCCTGACTTGACGAGACCAGAAATATCAGCATGTCCAAACAAGTATATCCGCGCCGTCAAGGTGCTGGCGAGCCCAAGGGGTAATCCAGCGGATCTCCTGGATGCTCTTCATCCGGAATCCGGGACATGAATAATGTGTCCCGCCCTCAACTTCGAAGAACAACACCTCCGTCCGGGCACCACATATGCCAAATTTCTCCACCAGTCTACAAGTCGATGATAGGCTGAGACTCAAGACGGCCGCAACGTCCAATACCATTCATTTGCGAAGCTCACGCAGTCCTCCCTCTCCATGCCCTGGACGCCGGATCCAGAGACAGACCGCTCTTTACCCTTTTAGGAAGATTCCGCGACTGCGAAGGAGCAACAACCTCACGGCGCGGTGCGTGCACCCTCGGCCGAGAAGCTGCGTTCATGAATGCTGAGAGTGAGGGTCTGTCTCTCAGAATGTTCTACGAGGATTGTTGTCCCGGCGAAGGAGTTGTGGTGGGGTTTAGATCTATCTCCGTCTGAATTGTTGGGACTGGATCGTGATGATTGGTTGCTACGGGGAATCGGGGTTAAATGTGGTGATGAGGAATGATGATGCTCCATCCTAGACCCCGGTGATATCGAGCACGGCATTCATTGACATGCGGGCCTCGTCGGTAAGAGGATCTCAAGATTTCGGGGCGTGGAACGGATTTCATGTATAAGTATCGCCGCCGTGACACGGATGATAATTTACAACTCACTCAGGCCCACGCGGTACGAACACTCCTTGTTTGCAGATACATACGCAGCTTGCAGAGCATAACGCAATCACTGAATTGCCTTCTCATCATCATCGCCCACCAGATCGTCCTTGTTGAGACATAACAATCCAACACAGCAGGGTTCCTCTGACAAGACCGCTCTCCGGTTCAGCAATACAGCAGCAACTAATCCCCTCGGATCCGAGTTCAAAATGATCCACCAGGCAATCGTCAGTACTTGGGGTGAAGCTCCCAAATACGTGGAAGCTCCCTCGTTGCCAGCCCCAGGGCCGGACGAGGTGCAAATCAAAGTCCATGCAGTCGCCATCCACCCTGTCGTACGCATGCGCGCCACGGGCAAACACTATTCAACGCAGGAGCTGCCGCACATTCCAGGCGTAGACGGGGTTGGCGAGACGGTGCCCAACGGCAAGCTGGTTTATTACACGACCTTCCAGCAGGGTACGATGGCGACGCATCTCAACCTGCCTCGGAGCGCTGTCGTGGAAATTCCCTGCGCTAATGGAGCATTGTCACTCGACGATCAGATCCAAATTGCCAGTGCCGTCAACCCCACCGCCTCGTCGTTTCTGGCCTTTCACGCCCGAGTGAGCGATCTGCCCAAGGGCTTCACATGTGTGGTGCTTGGCGCTACATCGGCATCTGGCCGGATCGCTGTAACCCTTGCACGCGAACGTGGCGCGGGTAAAGTCGTGGGTGTTGCGCGCAACGAGATCGCTCTGGCGGCGGTGGAGGGACTGGATGAGTACATCGTCAGCAATGCGAGGGAGCCCGGGAAGACTGATTTCAGCAGCCTCGTCAAGGATGGGGTAGACTTGATCCTTGATTTCGTCTACGGCAGCCTCACCCACAAGCTCCTCAGCACACTCCCAACACCGCGGCCGCTGCAATACGTGGAGATTGGGCAGCTGTCCGGCGAGCCGTTGCCCATAGAAGGCGGCGTGTTGCGATCGAAGGATATCACGATGCGGGGTGCGGGGATGGGGAGCTGGAGTCTGCGCCAAATGGGCGAGGCAATGCCAGAACTCGTGCGTATCGTGGCGCAGGGAAAGCTTCCTCGACAAGCAACACGTACCGCGGCGCTGGCAGACATCGAGCGCGTGTGGGATGAGGAGGGAGATGAGAGGGTGGTCTTCCTCACTTGATCAGATGAGAGCGAGCCAACGTAGGATGCAGGTCCATAATGCACCTGTCCGTTTCGTTGTGTCCTTTCCGGGCTCGATATGTCATTGTGTACACTGAGAAATGCGCCAGTTTTTTGGCCATGATAGCTGGCGCAGTAACGAATGAGCACAAAGCCACATCTAAGAGCACGTGCGCCCTCAACCACTAAGAGACCGCGGGGGGGAAGGGGGGGCTTGATCATTGTCATGCTTACTAGGATTCGAAGATACATATGGCGATAGATTGAGCATAAAACGTCAACGTAGGATTGCCCTTTGGCCCCAACCGAGACCCTTGATATGAATCAAGCCATCAAAAAGATGAAGCAAAAGCCAGAAACGCCGGACCGTCATCAGGGCCTGAAAAAAAAATACCGATCAAGATGCTGCACTCCATTACTCCAGACCGAGATGCGGTGTTGCTCTGCCCATGTCGCTCGCTTTGCATAAGTTAACCAAAAGGGAATCCACCAGGGAAGCCCCCAAAAGGCCCACCACCACCGCCACCACCACCTGCATGGGAACTTGAATTGATGCCCTCCACCGCCTCCACCACGCTGCTGGAAGAATATCGGTTGACCGCCAGGGTTGAACCCGAATGGAGAGCCCTGGAACGGATTCTGACCGGCTTGTGGGTCGTTCGGGTCATCGCCATTGTCGAAGCGGGCTTTCAGTTCGGGATCTGAGAGAACCTCGTAGGCTTCGTTGATAGTTGACATCTTCTTTTGGGCCTCCTCCTCTGACAAGGCCATTCTTCTTGGCCTTATCCGGGTGATTCAACATGGTGAGTTTGCGGAAGGCACGCTTGATCTCGCGGTCGTCGGCGTCTCGGCCTATGCTAAGCACTTTGTAGTAATCCTTGGTTTTTACTGCGCTTGAGTAGGGTCTGCGCTTTTTGGAGAAGTTCATTGATCTTGCCGTGGTTACCGTGAGACTCTTTAGCAGCGTTGAGGGTACTGATTGCTGGCTCAAAGTCATCCGCATCCAACTGTCTTTGGGCTTTGCTGAGGAGGGCAGGGAGTGATGTCGGATTGTAGGTCAATGCCTCGTCGCAGTAAGCCGCTGCTTTTTTGCCGTTGTTCATCTCGTGATATGTCTCGCAAGTCTTTTCTACCAGGTTCCCATAGAGAGTATCAGGTGCCTTGGAGTGGATATAGCCTGATTCGCGAAACTGCTGAATGTCATCCCTTGACCTCTTGAAGAAGCCCCTAAATCTTCACCCTGCGGTACGAGAAGCTTTACAGCTGATGCAAATTGCCGTTTGTCGAATAAGTTGTTGAGTTTCTTCAGAGCTCTGTCAATGGCTTTCTGGCTTTTTCGGAGCTTCGCGCACGCTTTATTGTCAGGATCATTGTGTAGACACTTCGATATCGCTGTCAAGAACCCTTGTCTGTCTCTCCGAGAGAATAAAATGTCATGGCAGAGACTTGTAGATGCGGCTCTGTCAAAGCGTGGTTTATTTGGAGGGCATGGTTCAGATCTGCGATACCCTCCACGAACTCGCCTTTCTCGAACCGGACATCGAGATCGTCGCTGGCGCAGCTCCAATGTCGTACCCGGCAACAAGGATGGCAGTGCCGGCGTGCGTAATGCAGTTATCCCAATCGCCAGCGCCCTCGGCCTCAGAAGACAACTTGGCTGCGCCTTCGGCCTCGTCAAGATCAGCCAGCTCTTGCGTGCCGGCTTTACCTGCGGCATTATAATCTGCTCTTGCACCATTCCAGTCGCCATTGCGGCTCTTGATCTTTGCCCTTTGTGTCAGAGCTCCCTCGAACCCGGGTTTGAGAACAAGGACCTGGTCAAAATCGCGGCTGGCCTGCACATTGCGGCCCAGAGAGAGATAAGTAGCGCCTCGTTTGAACACTGTCAAGTAGTGCTCGGATCTTTCTGGATGGCTAGATCGAAATAGGTGAGAGCATCTGCGGCATTGCCTTGCGCAAGGTTCGTGTTGGCACTTGCGATCAACCTGAGAGACGGGGGTATCGGCGGGGATATCGCCAGCTCCAAGAGCCGCAGTGAATGGCGCTGATGAGAGACCACAGGGCTCCCTAGAGCCAACGGACGATATGCGGAGGATCATCGCCAGGGATTGTAAGAGTGAGGACCAGCCCCAGACTGATAGGAGTTGACGATCCGAGATCACATTGTAGTGGTGTCTGTTAGGACATGTGGCCAAATGTGTCGAGACACATTGGAGATGCCGCATTGGGTTAGTTCGTCGGGAGGTGAAGACGTTCAGGGTCCTGGTTGTCTTTCTGGCGAGTCTGGAGGATCAGGTAATCATGACGTACTGGCCCGCGGAGGGCAGGGCATCGGTGTGGACTGATGTGATTGTACTGCTCATCACCAACCGACAGTACTGCAACTAGCGTCGGCGGATTGCGTGTTGCGTGTTGCATGGCCGCTCATGTAGCTTTGAACGAAACGCGATACCGGTTCTCTGCGCACGCGGGACGAGGTGGCTGGCCACACGACATCATTCATAAGAAAACTTGACAGCGGATGTGCAATCTTCATTGCTCACCTCCCCGCTTCAACCCATCATGGCACCTCACTATCTTCACATTGACGGGCAGACCTTCCGCGATCCTCAAACCGTCAGGTCACGCTACACGGCATAAATCTTGCTGCCGACTCAAAATTCCCCTCAAAGCCGGAGGGCTACTCTCACGTGAAGGAGGATTTTTTCGAGGGAGACTCGGTGTCCTTCGCGGAACGGCCGTTCCCTCTCGACGATGCTCACTCTCATTTCGCACGCCTCAAGCGATGGGGTTTCAACACGCTTCGCTACGTCTTTACGTGGGAGTGCCTAGAGCACGAGGGACCCGGGATCTACGACGAGGCATTCATAGAGCACACTGTCAAAACGCTACGTCTTGCGAAAGACTATGGGTTCTATGTCTTCATGGACCCTCATCAGGATGTATGGTCGCCGCTTCACCGGGGGCTCAGGCGCTCCCATGTGGACGGTATATGCATGCGGGTTGGATCCGACAAAGTTCTACGCAACAGAGGCCCGCGCTTGTACAAAATACGTGGCCTGACCCGGTGGACTTCCCCAAGATGGTGTGGGCTACTAACTACACTCGTCTAGCTGTCGAGACCATCTTCACTATGTTCTTTGCCGGTCGAGACTTCGCTCCAAAATGTATCATCGATGAGAAGAACATTCAAGACTACCCTGCAAGACCACTTCTTGAACGCAATCAAATGCCTGGCGCAGCGGATCCACGATGCGGGCGACCTTGAAGGATCCTGTGTGATTGGATATGAGAGTGTCAATGAGCCGAACAAGGGTCTTGTGGGGCACCCGGACCTCAGTGTTATCCCCGCCACTCAAAAATTGAAGAAGACGACTTGTCCCACAGCCTTTCAATCGTTCCTCCTCGGCTCCGGGACGCGCTTGCGAGGTCGACACATGGAATTCGGCGGAATGGGCCCCTACAAAAGCGGGTCACAGCTTGTAGATCCCCGAGGCACCGTTGCATGGCTGGATCCTCGGACTTGGGATGACAGTAAGTACGGCTGGAAGCGTGACCCGCAATGGAAGCTGGGCGAGTGCATCTGGGCGCAGCACGGTATTTGGGACCCTTCCAATGATGAGCTTCTGCTCCCTTCCTACTTCATCACCATTCCGAAGTCAGGCGAGGAAATTGATCAGGAGTTTTGGACCAACAATCATTTCATGGATCATTACCGAAGCTATCGTGACACCGTGCGCAGTGTGTGGCCCGAGAGCTTCATTCTGATGCAATCGCAGCCATTCGAAATCCCCCCTGTTATCAAAGGAACGCCTGACGGCGATGATAAGAACTTGGTCTTTGCCTCACATTTTTACGACGGAATCACGTTGATCACCAAAAGTGGAACAAAGTCTGGAACGTCGATGTCCTGGGGTTGCTGCGCGGCAGGTACAGCTCGCCAGTATTCGCCATCAAACTCGGCGAGACGGCGATTCGCAACTGCTTCCGAGACCAACTGAGTGCCATTCGCGAAGAGGGCATCGAGAATATGGGCACACACCCGTGCTTGTACACTGAAATAGGAATCCCTTACGACATGGACGATCAGCATGCCTACAAAACAGGCGACTACAGCTCCCAGTCTGCAGCTATTGACGCGAATTTTCTTTGCTGTTGAAGCGTCCAAGGTTGCAGGCCTGACTTGGTGGTGCTATGTAGCGTCCAATTCCCATTTCTGGGGCGACAACTGGAATGGGGAGGATCTGTCTATCTACTCGGCCGAAGATCGACAACTCCCTGTCAGCGGCTACGCAAGCAACAACAATTCCAAGCCATCGCTCGACCGAAACAATCCGAGCTATAGCGAAAGCTCCAGCGAAGCTAATGCCCCAGCGACACCGGGCAGCATCAAAAAGACCCTCAGCGTGGATGAGATGGTCCCTAGCACTCGTCTTTCCTTAACATCAGCCGATCCAGATGTCAAGGCTGGTTTCCGTGGTGCAGAGGCGTATGTCCGTGCTGCGCCCATTGCTGTGCACGGGGCAATAGAATCTTACAGTTTCGACCTGCGGCACTGCACTTTCACTCTTGCCCTCACAGCCGCGTCCTCCACCCCTCAAGACTTCCCAACCGAGGTCTTCCTGCCCGAATACCACTTCCCACAGTCCGGGCAGCGAACATCAGTGGAGGTCTCGGGAGGGAGATGGGAGATTCGAGTTGTGGAGGACGTTCCCCGGGCGCGCCACAGCAGATTTTCCGATGGTGGCATGGCGAGGGTGAACAGAAATGTACAATCAAGGGCGTGAAGAGGAAGCGAGGCAGGTGCTCGACGAGGAGCCTATTGAAGAAGGATATCTCGAGAGCCTCATGCAGTTTGGAAAGGAGTGTCGGGTCATGTAAGGCTGTGCATAGTTCGGGAGAAGGCGATGTGCCCATGGCATTGAAAAACGTAATGAGATCGGCTGTGGGGTTCCTGGCGCGACATCCGAACAACACATGCCCCTGCGGAATAATTATACATCATCGCTGTCTTGGAGAGTGATGTATGTTAACTTACAGCAGACCTACGACACTAACTAAGTTACCTTGATTCACGTGAGCGGTGCGCATCACCCAGGGCGCTCGTATCACACCTGGCATAAGACCCGGATCGGGGACGCTGCGTAGAGACGAATTGAATGGTGATGGCGAGTATTGATTGGCATTGAAGTGCGTTCTGGTCACCGTCGCATCGTGACGGAAATGGACTGTCTCGTGACTACGCGTATGTGACCATGTGGAATGTACAGCCTGGGCCGTGGTGCCCCGCGTTTGTCCTGCATATCCCACATACTGTACTGTATGTTCGTGCTAAGTTAAATTACTAGTAATGAATACTCGTTCACAAAGCAAAGCCACCAGGTCCGTAGGGCTACTGGGAGGATCACATTTCGTGCCAAGAACCGATCACCGTTCTCACATCCCTACTCATCGCCCCCAATCACTCGACTCGTCGCGCTCCATTCGGTTGATGAAAATGTTTGGCCAGAGCTACTTACCATGATTGACCTTTCGTGATCCTCACATGCTGTCAATCACAGCAGGCCGACACCATGGAATCTAGCCTGGCTGATGGTCATGCAGAAGGCAACCGTGCCGAGGACTTGGAACATATCAAACGCGCACTCCCAGGCTTCTCTGGACTCTCGTATCTCGAACGACGTACGACAACAAGCTTTTCAACACCTCGAGGCAGTCAAGAGCCAACCGAATGCGCCACTCTATGGTTTCGAACTCGCTGGCAACTCGTCGCTGGATGTCACTCTGAGATACTATGGCCTACAATTGCTCGAGTTCGCTATACGCTATCGCTGGAATGATTATGGCCAAGAAGAGACGGCACAACTGTTGGCATGGGTCACCTCTTTGACCGACGCAATGCGTCCCGAAAATCCGCTGTTCCTTCGCAACAAGCTCGCGCAACTCTGGGTAGAGGTGGCCAAGCGCTCGTGGGGTGAAGAATGGACGGACATGGACCAACAACTCGCGGTGCTGTGGGATAAACCATCGGAGGAGAAGGGTGTGGCAAACAAGATTCTCGTTCTTCGGATTCTTGAGCAACTCAGCGAAGACGTAATCAATGGCGAGGATGCTGTTGCGGGCCTACGCCTGGACGTGCTTGGCAATGCGCTGAACGAGATCATACTGCCATACGCTCTGTATACGCAGCTCGCCGGTCCTCGCAAAAGCCGACAGACTTTAGATTTGGGGACAGACGGCTGGTTGCGTCGGATCTGCAGCTTCTTCGCCCAAGCGCTTCAGCATGCAAGCGGCGGTGCTGCATCAGAGGTCGTAAAAGGTTTGGAGACGGCCGCGCTGAGGGCTCTAGACGTGCTGCGTTCAGCGATGAGTTGGATCAGCTTGACAGCAGCTGATGAGGTTAGTCTCGTGGAGTACATGTACATGGCCTTTCACTCCCCGAATCTAGCGATTCAAACTGCGGCGGTCGAGGTTCTATTCGTGATGCTGAGCCGCCACTGGAATCCGCCATCCCAGGAAACATGGATCAAGCTTTGTCGACAAGCGCTGAGACCCGACCGTAATCGCCATGATCAAGCGAACTTTCGAGACAACTGCTGTAGCCCCCGGTGAAGATGATGAGAAGTATACACTTCGCAAGAAAATTTCAGATCTTGTGTCGGTGCTGGCTGATGCTATCGCACAGTCACAGGACACCATTTGGTCAACGACACTCTCGACCTACCGTCGTTCATCGATTTCTCGCTTCTGATATGCGGAGTCCCAGTCTGACAGTCTCGATACCTGTGCTTCACAGCTGGACCAAGCTCATGGCCGTGCAAGAAGATCAGATTCTTGACAATGTCTTGTCTGCACTGCCAACCCTTCTTGATGTCTGTAGTGAGCGACTGCTACGGTATGAGGCTTTGCCGGATGACTCCAACGACGAGCTGATTGAGTTTCTCAATGAAGACTTTGACACCACTCCAGAGAGGCATGCATTCCTAGGTAATTATCGCCGTATTGCAACACCATCATTGTAACCATTGCGCGCTCTCGACCAATAGAGGCTCTCTCTTATGTCCTTGGCCGTAATGCACTCTATTCTCGAAAGTGGTCCATATACCTACAACAAGGGCCTTAACCCGGCCAATTATTCGAGAAATGCCCTTCCCGTATTGACGTTCGATGCCCAATATAATGTGGTAGTCGGGACAATCAAGGCTTCTCAGCGTGGACCGAAGACGTTGCAGAGCTTCCTGCAATGAGTTCCTTGCGCGACAAAGCTGATCGAGACGAGGCAGAGGCAATGAGTGCCCTGCAACAGTGGTGCTCGGGTCTTGTGGGCGTCCCCGTCCAAGATCCCTCAGTGGCTGCACAGGTTCTCCAAGCCCTTGTGACTGTGCTCCGCATAGTGCCTGCACCACTTGCAGATTTCGTGCTGAGTATCGTTCAACAGATACTCAACATGTCGCTTGAGGACAACCCTGCTCACGAAAACTTTCTCCGAGGCGGTGAAAGCGTTTGAAGCGTTGCGCGTGATCGAACTGCAGAAGCTCGCCCTGGCTTTTCCCAACCATTTGCTTGAAGTATACCAAGACTTGGAGCCAAAGATAGAGCAGCTAGTCCACCAAAATCACAATGATCAAAGGTTGATATGGGGCTACAAGGCTTTTCTCTTCATGATCATACATCGAGCTACACGCATTGACACAGAGCTCGGATGGTCAGACTGCGACAAATGCTGCAGCCGGTCCATGACTCCTGGTTGTACGCGGGATTTGATGCGTCAGTTGAGAATTTACAGACTTTTTGCGATAGTGTGGGCCTCGAGAATCTGACCCCCTTCTACGAAGCTCACGGATTCGACAAAGTGCCGGACTGGTCGTCCCAGATGCTAAATGAGAGGCGGCCAAGCGAAACAGAATCTGATCAAAGAAAAAGCAGACCAATTACCATTGCGCATGACCAAGTCTTTGTTGTCGGCAACGATTGAGAAGCTGAAATCTGGCACGGAAGAGTTCGAAATTGCATGCGCCCTCTGGAGTGGTGTTATTCCAGCCATCTTGCCAAACCTCCTGAAGATCTTGCGATATGCACAAGCGTTCCACAACATGGCCAACTGGGCGCAGTGCTCGCCACAGATGCAAGTAGTAATTCGCAGGACTCTACAGGATCGCTTTTGGCAATCAGGCATTTCGAGCGAGAGCAAGGATGAATTCTATGCTCGCATCTCCGGGACAAAGACATCTTACGAGGGGTTTGCAAGTACTGTCAGAGGGACTATGCGTTTCGTTCGGGAACAAAGCTACCACATTCTATATCTCATGACAAAGTTCGAGGAACAGTTTTTATGGATTGAGCGCCCTGGCACACCCCATTGGCGGAGGCGCTGTTTTCTGATGCTGTGAGCCTGAGTGCCAACCACTTGCACCCCATCATCAATCTCACTACGGGAATCGTGCAGCGTTGTCCAGCACATCACCGGGCGCAGTTCCTCCCCCCTGTGATCAGGAATCTGTTTGTCACGCTGGACACCAAGATTAATGCGGAATGGAATCGATCCGCGCAGCCGCTGAGCAAAACAAGCAGGAAGACGACGAACTGGGCGACGAGATGCGACTGAAAGTGTGCTTCGCCAACTCACATTCAGCATGGTCAGCTTCGTGCCTTTTCTCCTCGAATTCGATCGGGTCAGCTCCAATGGAAGCAGTCCCGCATCTTCCACGCAGGACGTACCGCAGCCCACTCTCGCGCGAGTGATCTTCTCCGACACTTCCATCTTGGAGCCACTGATCCTGTTCTGCACACATGCTCTCCGCATGCGCGATACGCGGTGTTGTGCAACGATTTGCAAAGTCTTTCGCGGCATGATCCCCATGTTCGCAGGGCTGCAGGGAGAGGACGCGAGCAGTACGGTGTCCATGCCGCCCGAGGCAGCGGCGCAAGTCCGTGAATTCATCTGTACGGAAGTGCTCAAGGCATGCATCACGTCCCTTCACGAACCCTATTTTGTCGACATGCAGCGCGATCTGGCGGCGCTCATCGCACAGATCATTCTGCTGTATGCGCCCATGACTGCGACCCCCCCGCGACGTGCTCTTGTCTCTGCCCAACATGTCCGAGACGAAGGTGGCGCGGGCGATCGCGAAGATTCACCCGGGCGCAGAATGACCGTGCGCAGCGCGCTCAGGTGCTGGAGCTGCTGGAGAGCGTACGTGGCAGGAGCATCTACGAGGCTGGGAGGAATCGATTACCAGGACGGGCCGAGTCGCTTCGGCGGCCAAGAAGAGCGCAAAGCACGGCGTGCAGCAACGCTACATGGAAGTCGAGGCGCGCCCGTCGATCGAAGGCAATGATTCGGGGCTTGGACGGCGTCGCAGGGCTGTTTGGCGAAGCGTAGTCCTCGTCCCGCGCTCCCTCCGTCGACGATGAGATGTGATGATGAAGCCCACCGCCCCGGCATCGCATGCATCATTATTACTGTCATCTCTGCACCCTGAGCCTCGCCACTCACCCGATAAGTGTCTCAGCTCGGACGCAGCACCCGCCTGCCGATACGCAGCGCCACCAGGAAGGACTGTCCGCACCCCTGTCGCCAACGCCAGCGTTCGCCGCCACGATTGGTGATGTGCGCCGTCCTTGATGCGTAGTAAGCCAGTCACAACGCCTTCCGAACGGCCAAATCATCCCCCCGACACTCTTCGCCCCCATAAGATTATTTGCACGGACGGGCGCGGCTGTCGTGCCATCCACACGACGTTGACGACGACCACGACGATACATGCCCGTTGCAGTTGGCATGCACGGGGCGGAAACCACCCAACACAGCTCCCTTACCACGCGAACTGCGCGTGGTTGTGGTTGCGTTCACAGTAGCCAGCTGCACGGTCAGCGCGCTGCAGCTTTGGCCCGGGTACATGCCAACATCCGACGAGCGCCAGCAGCCAGCCAGCCAGCGCTGCGTCTCGCCCGCACCCTTGTGGCCGACGTACAGACATCACCATCCCTTGAACAATATACCGGTGATTGGCGTCGCGCGCGCGAGAACACGACCGTACATCTCTCGCCTTGCGACGTGCAACTCCCACGTGGCGCAGTGCCGAGACTCGATGCCGTGTCGCCTGTCATACCAGATGCATGCCGCGAGTCGCTCTCCTCCTCGATTATCATGATCATCCTCATCAATCGCATCCCACTGCGGTAATGGCTGCGACCTGCCGCTGAGCATGCTGCCATGACGCGACAGCATCCCTCACTGTCTCCACCTCGCGGCATCACCGCACGAGGTCTCGCGCGACGCTCGCATGCGACTCGTTCCCCTTCTCCCCTGCAGATACATACAACGCGCGCGCCTCGATCATACCAGACGTTGTCGCAGCAGCAGAGCTGCAAGCCCGTCGCCTCGGCAAGTCCCCCTACACTGACGTCGCGCCACGGCTCGCCTTGCGCCCAGGAGCAGGGAATCGTATCGTCGTCGGCAAACATCCATACGTTCTCGCGCATCGAATTTTGGAGCCGGATACTCTGCAATCGCTAGCATAACTCAGCATATCCAACCAATCCAACCCATCCACAAGCCCTCTCGTTTGCTCCGTAGACCATTCCACATCCCCGTAGTCCCCTCCCGTCCGTTCCCAACCCATCCCTCACGCGCTTTAACACACCGCATGCCATTCCCCCAACACGTCCCTCCACCGCCCCCCTTCCCTTTCCTACTCAGCAGCCGGCCCATTTCCCCCCTAACACGCCTCCCCATCCGATCCCATCCCTCCACCGCCACACCCCTTCTCTCCCTCCCACCGCCGCTCTCATCCCCATTTCCATCCCCATCTCCGTCCCCATATCACCTCCACGGAACCACACGCCAACCTCGGCTCCGCACAACAAACCTATCCCCCTCCAACCCATCCCCCTCAAATCCATCCCCCTCAACGACCCCACGCAGCCCCCTATCCCAGAGCCAAAGCCAGCTCGCTCTCTCACATTCAGGCACGCGAGCCCCGCGCGCGCAAGTAAAATCCCCCAATCACCCCGCCGAAGCATCGCGGGGTGACTAGCGCTGATACACAGTGGGAATGAGGGACGGGGGGGGGATCCTCTCCCGTTTCCCCGCGGGGCGTGTCTGGGGCGGAGGGTGTGAGTGAGCGGGGTGGGGAATGGCTCGATGGAGCGCGGTGGAGGGGTTTGGTGAGCGTAGGGTAGCGGAGGGTGAGGGGTGGGCGGGCGAGGGGGGAGGGGCGAGGCGGAAGGGAGGGCGGGGGTTGGTGTGAGGGCGGGGGGCGTTGGGATGGGGGGTTTCGCACGGCGGACGGGGAGGGGCGGAGCGGGGGGTGCTATGGGTGGTGTTTTGTGAGGAGAGAGTGGTGGGTGGATGGGCGTTGGGGATTGTCCACGCAGATTACCACGCGAATGGTATTGCATGGATGGATACCAGGATATGAATCAGAAGCAGGAGCAGGAGGTTGAGAGGGAAGGGGGAGGGGGTGGGGTGGATGTGCAAGGACTGTAAGCAGCGAACGTCCAGTTACAGTACTGTAAGAAAGAAGTTTCGGCCCCGGATCCACGATACCTACCTCATTCATGACGCGGTGCTGACCCACGGGCTCTAATGTCTCAACGCGCGACGATTCTACAGTACAACGGCATAGAATAGAGTATCTGCGCGGTCGTCTCGACGGGGTGCATGCCAGATGTCGGGTTCCTGGAATCTCCTGATTGGGATGGGTGAGCGAGGATCTCGTGGGGCGGGTTTGAAGGGTTTTGCCTAAAAGGAAGGGTCGGGAGGGGGTGGGGGGGGGGCTATTACGGTGGGATGGTTCGCAGGAGGGATGCAGGATAGTCTGCATACCGATAGACACGCGGTGATGCGGCAGGTGGGACCCCATCGTGCCGCGGCGACGGCGACGGCGACGGCGACTCGTCATCTGTGATAGTCGGGCCTACGTCTGCGTACACAGCACGGCAGAGTGCGTGGGGAGGGGCGAGATAGCCGGTGGCAGTGGGGTATAAAGGAAGTTGGCGGAGCACGATGGGGGGAAGGGGATGTGCCGGCTCGCGGATCCTGCACGGTTGGGGGAACACGGCTGGGGCAGGGGAACGTGGCGTGGGTGAGGAGGTGTAGTGTGCATCAAGCCAAGATGTAGATGTCTACGGCGATCGGGAGGTTTGCGAATCAGCGTCTCGATGGTACGGCGTGGCAAGCAAGGTGTTGGGAAGTGCCAGGTGGGTATTGGATATTGGATCATGGGCCTCGGTGAACTCAAGGTCAGTGCGTAGAGGAGTGTTTCTCCGGTGAAGAGTGCGCGACCTACCTGGACACGACGACGACGACAAGGACAACGACGGTGATGACGTGGAGCGATGATGAACGGATCGTTGAACCCGCGTTGCTGTGCGCATGCGGTTGCTGGATTGCATGCTGCGTTGCGCAGACAGCGGCAGGCGGTTTCCGGAGGCACTGGGACTGCATATCCACCTACAGTATGGAGTAGGAGCTTTCGGGACGGGTAGCGATAGGTCAAACGAACACGTGAGTACAGGCACATTGGAATGATTGACAATCGACCGCTTGCTGCAAAGCGGGATTGGACGAATCCGTCTTTAGACCATCGCATAGATGATGATGATGATGTGAAACAATCCGTCAAAATGGGCATGCAACACGCGCGGTGTCAACAGCCCTGAGTTGGCAATCATTGCGTTTCGCGCTTCAAGCATACAGGAATCAATATCTTTGGGCCGGCTGTTATCCGCTCAAGAGCCGCAGACATGTACAGTCCGACACCGTCGTTCATCAAGGTCGAAGAGCGGGAGAGGGGCGAAAACGACATGGATCCTGCGTATTGAAAACACTGAGGGCAACTGTCTTCATGACGGGCAAAGAGTTGACGATTCCAAAACGTTTCAGCATTGTGCAGACAGAGACCGTGTAAGCGATTGCACGGAGCATCAATGCCGTGCACATCACGATCTACTATGGTAGGACGGCAGGGCCACGTACTTCGCTTGTATCAAGTCAGGCAACGTGAGCAGCGCCCCACTGCATCCGATATCACAAGGCGTCATGCGAGGTGCAAGGTGCATTCATTTGAGCGTCATTACGAGACCAACGTCCCACAAGCACAATTGTCCGCTCATGGCGCAGACGCTAGAGAGCAGACAACAAAGGGTCGGAGATCGGAGGGCAAAGTGAGCTGTATCCAATCAAAGACAGACTAGGTTAACGCTACGCTGCGTAATGACTGTGACACGCGGTTGCATTATTGTCCTCTGTCGATCAACGGAACAGCTGGGTAATGTTCGTTTCGTAGGCTACTGTGGCAATGGGCCTCAGCAGTCCAGATATCCTCTCGTCCTGTCGTGTAGGCGTTCCATACGTAGTACAGCAAACGGCAATTCACAGCAACAGCAGGCTGAGGTGATCAAATCAAACACCGACAGCTAGAGTCTCACTGTGCAGATGGCAGCGTCAACAGAATTCAATCGGTGACGGGCCCCAACATCTGAGCGAGGTCCACAGAGTCGGCACCTCCAGAACGATCGCAGTCACTTGTCGTCGAGCATGTGCAAGAATGGAAGGTCGCTAAGGCGTGGTGTCAAAGCTCCTCCAACATAGACTGCAAAGGCAATAGTCTGATCGACCGACTCTGCGGTGACCAGATACGCCCCGAGGGTGCGTCATTGCGGACACATCATGCGTATCCCTGTCGTCAGCGAGTCCGGTCAAGGAAGATCCCGTTCACTCCTTCGCACCATCTCGACTCAAGGCACGGCATGTCGATCACGAACTGAGACGTGCAAAAGCCACGCCGTGTTTTGGACATGCTGACCAGCGACAAAGGAGACAAGGCCAAACCTCGATCATCGATGCCGAGCAGATGGCGCCCTCCACACATCGTAAAAGCGGCCAGACCACCGCCGTCGGCGGCCTAGATTGCTTGAGGGAAAGTAAGAGGAGGGGTTGCTATCGGGTGGCGCAGAAGGATCGGACGACGGAGACTGCCACCGGCAGACAAGGACCAGAAAGGCACGAGAGAGGAAAGGCAGGAACAAGAAGCGTGGCAGGTCCGGTGTGGCAGCATCTGCCTTCGTAAGCGGGAGAGGACTCGCGGGAGCAGTATCTGCGAAAGGCCGGGAGGAGCATCTCTCTGGATCAAGTGGAGATTTGGCGGCTCCACTCAGGTCCCGCTCCT
The DNA here is from genome assembly GCA_029852735.1 of Persea americana. NCBI lineage: Eukaryota > Viridiplantae > Streptophyta > Magnoliopsida > Laurales > Lauraceae > Persea > Persea americana. Next base: position 21,265 of record JAQQXO010000160.1, on the reverse strand, counting down.
TTGCTATGATGGTCGAAACGAAGCTCCACTCTGGATCCAGGTCATTCCTATTGCCCCCGGGGCTGGAACCCATAGTAAGGAGACACGCACGGCGCGTTCTGTTCTCGCACACGGCAGCTACCACACGTTCGAAAGCCGCTGGATGCCGGGGGCGACACTACACGCCGTTCTGGAGCGTCGCGGCGCAACCGTGCCGACATGTAGGGCTGTAAGCGCTCGGCACAAAGGCGTTGCGAGTGTGTTGGTGGAGGTGGAGAGTCGTCCAACAGCAGGCCCCGGCCTCGACGGGATTCCTGCCGTCATGGCTAGGCCAACGTGATGACGATAAGCAAGGTCTGCTGGCCAGACGGGGGACATGGGAATCCTGTGCATCCTGCCGCGAGGACGGCCGTGGGTTTAGTTTCATAACGCAGCCAGATGGTAATGCAGACCAGTCTCATCCTCTTGCGGAAGCGTATTCATCCTCGCGAACAGGAGGAGCCATTAGAGCAGTGTTTCGTCCAGTAGCCCACTGACGAGTCACGATTCCAGGCGGCCGGAGGGGAGTAGTCACATTGCAAGACCGTGAGGGTAGCCAAGCGGTAGTCGCTCCGTTAGGGGTAAATCCCTCATCGCGGTCATCGAGATGCACAGCAGGAGCTTAAGACCGAGACAGGATTATCCGAACGGAGTTTACGTCCTTTGCATGATGCTTCGGAGCTCACGGGACGCGCGATGAAGGAGACCTACCCGCGTCGAATGGTGGCCGCTCGTGCATCTCAGCTCAGGGCGGACTGCTTTGCTCGCAATCGTGTGTCGCAGAGAGGGCAGCAGGGCACGAAGATCTGCCGCACTGGGCCAAAGTCTGGGTCCAGTGCCTGTCAAATCCCGCCACTGTCAAATTCCGGTATTGGGCTCTGGCAAAGGATGTAGGTTGGGCTCGGGGGAGGGCAACACGCAGACCGTGGGCGTGGGATGTGACTGGGCCAAGTGAAGCATGGACGTCGTTGTATGCGAGTTGGTGGATGTAGCGACGCTGATCTGACGACGCCCTGGACGCCTGGGTGGATCCACCAACCGCTGACTGAGCATCGCGAGGCTGATGACTCATTGCACTGATCTCGAAACATGCAATCAGTACACCGAGCGCGACCTCCTGTAGACCGTAGGGAGCCACAGTGCGGCGAACCTTGATGCTCCATCCGTGCATCGCCTCCAGGCTTCGAGATTGGTTACTTTGACGGCCGTCCTCTCACTAACAGAGTGCCTTCAGTCCACTCGCCGCTAGACGCGCGACATGCACCATCACACGCGACAGCACATGCGGGCACGGAGCCGAGCAGTGGCGGACGTGATGGAGGGCAGAGTCGAATGCACGTTGGTCGGGTGGACTCCACTCGCGACCGCACGATCCGAGCAGCGATTTCCGAGAGCATCGCCATGCGCGCGCGGCCGGACTGCGAACGCATGCGCAGCGACAGCGGGGGGCTTCTGTCGGTCGCATCAGCGAAGGGACAAAGCACGGCCTGTAGGCTCGGGATGGGATGCTTTGTCAAACCAATTAAGCTACCTCATCTCCATCTGCAAGATGAATTACGGCTGAGGCACCGGCGATCTGCTGGCGTGGCTGCCGGCGTCGGTGCAGTATCATGGATCCATTCAGGGTCGTTATCACTTCTAAATCCTCATGAACGGTCTTGCGGATGTGAGATGGGCCCAGCCGCCGATCTTACTGCAGCGGGCAAGTGGTGCAGGATGACTGGGGGTTGGCTTACATACGCATTTGGCTAACCGAGGACTGCCAGCAACAGGAAATTGCGGCCGAGGGCAGCAGGGGACGGAGAAGGGGGCACATGCTCGCGGCTGCGGCGCCGTTCTGACCTCTACTCTGCCGCCGCGGCACCGAAAGCCACGTGCGTACACAAAAGGAGGGCGTGTCGATCAGCGTGGGACCGTCCGGATGGTGCGTGCAGACGAGGCCCGGGTGGGAAAGCAGCGGTGCACTTTCATCAGACAGGACAGAACAGACAAGCGGGCAGCACACACCACAGTACGGACACGACCGTGGTCGCACCGTAGTAGCCGCACCCGCAGTGCCGCCGTCCAGATACCGCGACCGTATCGGTGCACACGCGAGGGCCAGCCCCGAACGTATGCAAATACGACTCGCATTGCGGTGACCGGAATGAGATACTGCTGGAGGGTGCCAGGGGGCAGCCGAGTCGCACAAGGCCCGGCTTGCGAGACGACAGGGGGGCCGTCTCAGGCGGTGCCTCGTGGCATGTTGACGGCGCGGTGCACGCGGCGCACCTGCATGCTGCTCTTCGCATGAAGATGGAGGGGGCAGGGAAACACCCCCCATCGCCATGTGTCCATGATGTCGACAGCCGACGTCCGCTGGCAGCTGAATGCAAGGGCGAAAGCCGGCGCGAGATCGGTGTTTCAGAGAGCGACGGCAACCTGGCAGACCCTAACGCCCATGCGCAGACATGGGATGGGGGTTCGTCTGGGATGGGATGCGACGCTGGGGGGCAATCGCAGATTGCTGGGAGCCCACCGCGACCCCCTGTAGCCACGTGGATCGAGCAATGTGCGTGCAGTAGTGAGGAAGCGCGGGATCCAGATATCGTACTGAGATACAGTACCGTACTGCATACTCCACTGCCAAGTCAAGTCACTTTTCATGGCGGGAGTACATGGGGGCCGCTGGCGGTGCGTATTCCGGCATCCACCCACGCCAAGCATGCGGTATTTTATGCAGCTACGCAGCACTGCTGCACCGCGGAAGGGCAGACAGCGCGTGGCTGGAGCATCCCGTCAGTGCGCGACGGGCAGTCGGGCTTCCAGAATGATGACACCCTCGTACAGCAGCACGCGTGCGACATGCGACATGCGCACCAGCCACGCGTCAGCCGTCTGGAAGGGTTCCATGCGCCCGGCATGCCGTCAGGAGCTGCCTCGGGACGCGAGAGTCGCGGAATCACCACCGCCGATGCGCCGGAACGATGCTCCCTCGGTGGAGGAAGGCTGATTGCGGTCGAGGTTGCTATTTGCGCGCGCGAGATGCTGCTGTCGAGTGAGATGGTCAGCACTTGTCGGACGGACTGCGGCTGTTTCGCGCAGCGCGAGCGGTGTGTAATCAGATGGCCAGTCGCAGCGAGCCCTGTTCGTCGCATGGACGGCGCCCGTGCGCGGCGGATGGCACATGGCAATCCAGTCGCCGATCATCAGCATCGAGTCCGCGAGCCGCTTGTCGCGCGGGCGCGCTACAGTTTGATGAGGATAACCTTGCGCCCGGCCGATAATCGAACGTGCCATTCAGCTGCGATGCGCGTGCGCGCCTCAACCCTTTGGGTCCGCGCTGAGTGGCGCGGCGCGGCCATGTCCCGAGTGCGGCTGCGGGGCGGGAAAGCATGTTGTGGGAGCTGGATCGCATTGCCATATGGCTCAGGATGCGATTGCGCACCGTGGATGCCGCGACATGGGGCAGCGTGGGCGTATTGAGGGCGATCTTCGCAGGATCGCAGCGAGGATGGTTAGAGCGGTGCGTGGCTGGCTGCCTCGTGGCAAAGGATCCTGCCGCTGTTGACAGCCCGCCGGACGGCTGTGTTTCATGACAGCTGGTGGAAGCAGCAGGGCGCCCGACGAGCGGTGATGGACGACACGAGGGAACGGGGCACCGAGCCACGCAGGGGGCTTTGCGGCGCCAGTGCATCCGCGCAGATGGGCGCTGGGATGTTGCATGCTGGCGTCCCACCGGCGACCGCCACGACGGCCACCGCGACGGCCACCACGACGGCCACACGACAGTACAGAGCGCGCAAGGCCGGGCGCGAGGGCTGAGGCAGGGCGTGGGGTAATCCCCCTTCGTCCCCCCTGTGGACCGCAGGCCGCAATAGTCAGCACCAATGTCCCCATGCAGTACGTTAAGGTGCTGATCCTCGCAGATGCGAAGGATGCGCGACCATGTCCCCAGCCGGCGCAGGGGAGCCACGCGAGATGGGAGGGACGTCGCATCCAGCACCCGGCCGGCGTCACGCGCAGCGGGCTTCACGATCGATGACGCTGCGGCATTGGGGCATCGATGCGAGGCAGCGGCCGCGGAGGGCGGCCGCGGCGACGAGTCGGCGGGACACGCTGGGACCGCGCAGTTGCATCTCACCTGGGCGCTGACGATGAGACTCGACGGGGAGCGCTGACGGGGGTGATTTACGGGCCCGAAAGGTGCGGGTGTGCGGGTGTGAGGGTGTGTGGGCGTACGGGTGTCGGGGCGCGAATGCGAGTGAGAGTGAGCGTGAGCGTGAGCGTGAGCGTGAGCGTGGGCGCAGCGGTGGTCAGTGACCGCTCCGGACGCTGGACTGGTGATGGTGATGGCCGGTGGATGATTGCAAAGCACCTGTGTCCTATCCGAGCATAGTGTGCGCGCATTGCGAGGGCGAAATTAGAAATACCAAACTCAACTTAGCATCACGGCGGGGGAAGCTTGAGGCTGCTTGCGTAAGCTATTTGACTTTGCGCCAGCTGAGCTACTGACTGCTAACTGGGGATGGTTAGCGGGAGCTGACTCTTTGGTAATCCCGCACAAGCTGGTCGTCCAGGTGCTGGGCATGAGGGCGACCCGAGTGTCAGAGTGGCAGAGTCCAAGTGCCAGAGCGACAGACAGTGTGGAAACACAGATGGAACCGCAGGTACTGGACAGTACCTCACGCGGATCAGGGATGCTATACGCCCAGATGTACGAGCTGCCTGCCCCAGCCACGTCCGCCCGCTGCACGAACCACGACCGCGCCCATGGATCGCCGCCGCGCTCGACTGTCGCCCCCTTTCCGTCGCGAGGGTTACGCGCAGCGATACGATGACTGACAGCAGACGTCGCAGCACCGCAGCTGCGAGTCCGCCAGGCACCGCATGCGACGGGTGCGCGGTGACGTTTCAGCTTCGTGCATGCCCGATTCGGCCTCGCAGCGCAGCGGCAGCGGCTGCGTCGCGCATTGGACGTCGGGCGGGCCGCGCAGACCGTCGACGCGAATGACGAGCAGCGCGGCGCGCGGAGCTGAGGGCTGCATCGCCGCTTGTCGCCCGTAATCACTTGCGCCGGGGCCGCTGTCTCCCCGTGTGTGGCCGTCGTGCCCGCCGGACGTGGTGCAGGCGCTGGTTCCGGCGGGCGGTGGGGCTGACGGACGCTGCGAGCAGCGCAGTAAGCGGCACAGACGGTGGTGCTGGCTGGCTCGACAGAATGACCAATCCGATCCAGGCGCGCTGCGCGCTGCCAACGCGACCGTGCTCGACGGTGTCAGGGCAGGGAGGGATCATGCACAGCATCCTCACGGACGCGAGATGGAGGGAGTGGGATCGTGGGCGATGGCAGGGTTCGGCGCAGCAATGGATGATGACTGACCCTGGCGTCCACGCTTCGGGGCCTGAAGGACACATGGCGCGAGCGTGGCGGGTTCGCCTACAGCGGAAGAGGATGACTCGGCTGCCGATCATGAAAGGAGCCTGTCCACACGTGTTTCGCCCGCGCGAGGATGCAGCGCGACGCCGATTGATGGGTGGAGGGAGCGATTGATTGGTGCAGGGCGGTGCATTGGGGGATGGGGGGAATGGGGGAATGGGGGAATGGGTGCAGGGCGGTGCATTGGGGGGCGCGCAGAAGCGAAGCCGCATGTCGCTGCCATGCGCCATGTGAGCCACACACCCCCCCATGCTGCCTGCTCACCCCCCGCCGACACCAATGCCCTGCGCACAGAGCCGCGTCGTACCAACAGCTACGGGATACGGCATCGGGATTAGGAAGTGGTGGGCGACGGCGTACTCCACACTCATTCCCCCTTCGGCCGTGTTGGGTCTTTCGCAGAGGGATCGCATGCAGAGGGGTCGCATGGAGTGGTGCTGGAGTGCCGGGGTCGAGGGGGCGATTCGGGAGCCGCGTGCAGCGAAGTTGGCCCCCCCGGGATGACATGAGCCAGGTGGTCGGGCGGTCGGGGGTTGGTGGGCGCCGCGGAGGCCAGAGGCTGGGTGATGGGTCGTGGGTGACGGGTGATGGGTACTGGGCACCGGGGAGGCCAGGCGGTGCGCTGACTACGACGACACGGCGACGACTGGGCCGGGCTGGAGCTTGACGAGTGGAGGGCGTCGCGCATCATCGCTGGCATGACGATGATGCGATGCTTAGAGGCGAGGGTAGCGTCGCGGCGGAGGGGCCGTGAGGTGTGAGATGTGAGATGAGAGGTGTGAGATGGGAGGCGTGAAGCGTGAAGCGTGAAGCGTGAGGTGAGAGGGCTGAGGGGTGAGCGGTGCGCGAGGCTGAGGCGGGGCATTGTGCGTGTCTGTGTGTGTCTGTGTGTGTCTGTGTGTGTCTGTGTGTGTCTATGTGTGTCTATGTGTGTCTGCCTGCGTGTCTGTGTGTATGAATACGTGTATACTCGTAGATATGTATGAATCTGGGTGAATGCCATGTCGGTCGCCATATCCATCTCGGTCCATGTGTCCTCTGTCGCCGTGGACCTGTGTCGGTATCACATCTCATGATCGGATGATGATGTACGGGCGAGCAGCAGAGTGTCGGAGGGTGCGAGGGTCCGGTAATGGCCGCGGCGGACAGCGCCAGTCCGGAGCCGTGGCCCCGTCGCAGCCCTAGAGCGCAACAGGGCAGTCGTCGGACTTTGATGCCCCTTCGCACAGTGAAACACTCGCAGCCCACGCACAGACGGGACAGCTGAGCGCCCGCCGACACACTACACACTCGCGACAGCGGACGGCGGACATGGCGGACGGCGGACTGCCAGGCTACGACGAGCCCACCCACCCCGACACGACACCGACACAGACACAGACACAGACACAGACACAGACACAGATACCGACGCAGATACACACACAGATACAGGCACAGATACACACGCAGAGACAGTGCCCGGTGGAGCTTGGCCGCGGTGCTTGCCGCTTCGTCCTCGCACAGACGGCGATGGAAACTGACATGCCCACAGCCATACCCACCGACGTCCTCCGACACAGACAGACAGGCAGACAGACGCGCCCACCGCAACACCCCTCACGCAGCAGATGTACAGGGGTGGCATGGGTGGCATGCAGCATGGCATGAGTGGTATGCGTGGGATGGAGCGCTGCCCGAGCCAGCCTGTCCTGTACCGAACTCCCCTCGCATCGCCATGCGTGCCCCGTCATCATCATCATCTCCTGCGTGCTGATGAGCGATCCACGGGCGGTCAGGTCACTGTACCTCGCGCACGCTCCCGTCGGTACGCCGCCGCGCCCGCCAGTGCACCGCGACACCGCGCCCATGCGGCGATCGGCGTCGGGGCAGCCTGGACGTCGCGGTGCGGCCCTCGTGCTGCCCAGAGATACAGTCCTGATGAGATACAGTCCCGATGAGATACAGTCCTGAACCGGCCACGGCTGGGGGTCGCTGGTACAGTACTCTACCACGCCCGCCGCCCTGCAAACACCCACCCCCCCCCCCCTTCTTCGACGCTTCGACTGTACCCGCCGTCCACGCTCCACGGCCCTTCGCTCCCCCGATCGCCTCACCCTCACACGCTCCCACTCCCACGCGCATCCGCACTCACTACTTACTCATTCAGGATGCCCGCGAGCACCACCTAAAAGCCTCCCTCAGCGGAAGGACCCAAGATCGGCCAGCCCTTATCCTCTGTCCGAGCTAACGCAGCCCTCGTCCTCGACGTCCTCGACCTCCCTCCTCCATCTGCCCCCCTCCCCCTCCCCCCCCCTTTACCCCCAGACCAACCCGGGCGCGCGCCGGTCATCATGCCATGTACACAGGTACTCCGCTCCTCGTGCTGAGGTACCGCGCCATGTCGCCTGCAGCTCGTGCTGCGCCGGCCTGAGGGTGGTGATGGTGGTGGTGTAAGCCGCCCCCCCCCTTAGCCTGGGAGGCATCCTCCGATGGCTCACAACATGCATCGCACGCTAGCACCAAACGTGGATAGAGGTGTGTTGGTTCGCCATCTGCATCTTTATAACGCTGGCTACAGCCCCAATACAGGGCGCAGCGAGATGCGAGCTACTGGGAGACGATCAGAGTCTCTAACGCTGGCCCTAGCACCACCATCTCTTGCCTACAGTACCCGTACGGTTCACCTGGTCACCTCGCCATGTACTCCGCTGCCTCTCACACTTAAACTCCATCCACCATCGCCATCCATTGTTCATAAGTAAAGCCTTCATCCTCTTCACGGTTCGTCTCTCGTCCCCCTTCCTTCCAATCCCATCTGTCCTCCGTCCCGTCGTCGCACGTCTCGCACCTTGATCGATCATGGACTCACCTGTCTACCAGTCGCCCACCAGCCATCACTACCCCGCGGCCCACCACCGTGGCAACAGCAACAGCAACAGCACCAGCTACCCAGCGTCCGCTTCCACCCTGCGCCACCGCGCCGGCATTCACAAGCGATCGTCGCACCCGGATCGCTCGTCCATCTCCCTCGCGCAGCCTGATCGCCTCTACCGTTGGGCGTCGGAGCAATCGCATCAGATCACCCCCAGCTCGCTGCCTTCACCCGCCATCGACGGCCAGTGGATCACCCCTCAGCAATCGCCGCAGACCCACGGCTTCTCTTTGGACTCGACCATCGAACCCTTTTCCACGACCTGGGGTGTGCCGACGCCTCCGCGCTCCGACTCAGGCGTCCCCAACCTGTCCGTGGACGCCACCGACGAACCCATCTCCCACGCCGTCTCCGCCGCGCACGCCTTCAACTCCTTCGAACACCCCGCCACCACAGTCGAGATGAGGTATGTGTTGGCCCTCATCGATGCCCTTTGATCTTTGATCGACGTGGCTAATCTGAAGCATAGCTCGTTGGGTTATCTGCTTCCCTCTCAATACCCCAGCAACTCTTACGAGGCCGATGCGAATCACAGTGAGTCCCACCTGCCACCATCGCTCGCGACAACCGTACTGATGTTTCGTGCAGCCTATCAAAGCATGGATCAGAGCTATATCCCGCCGTCGAAACGCATGTCACAGCCTGCTGCGAGTAGCGGGATTTCGGCCTACGCGTCCACTGCATCGTCGAGCCCCGACCTGTATCAGAGCCGACATTCGCGAGCTGTCGATGGCCGCTCGCTCGCCAACCTGGACTCCGGCTATCGACGCGTCAACGGCCACTACGAAGGCACCAACTACGCCCTCAGCAGCGGCCCGACGATTCCCCCCATCAGCGGGCTGCAAACACAGCTCCCCCTCTCCCCATGCCACCTCGTCAAATGCATCGATGATGCTGAACTATCCCGGCGGCGTGCCCAGGTCAGTCTTTTCTCCCCGCGCGCATCGACGGAGCGTTGCTGACCCTCGTTGCAGATCATCAGTCATGTTACGACAACGTGTACCAGAACCAGGCGTACGCCACCACACAACCGGCGTCGCATCTCTACTCCACTAGCCCGCCTGTCCCACAATCATACATGCCGACCAGCAACCGTCGCCGACGGCCTCAGCAAGCCGCCCGGCAGCGATGCATCAAATCGGCTGCTCAACCAGCGACCCAAACCCCAGTGCTGGGAGCATGGGTGCAATGGGCGGCAATTCTCGACGTTCAGCAACCTGCTGCGCCATCAGCGGGAGAAATCCGGGACGGCGGCCAAGTCGTACTGTCCCAAGTGCGGGGCGGAATTCACGCGGACGACGGCACGTAACGGCCACCTGGCGCATGACAAATGCACCAAACAGCGCCGGCCCTCGGATGCCAAATGACGGGCGCCTGTGTATTAGAAGTTGTTGGCCTTTTCGCCGTCTCTCGTTCTGTGCGGGCGTCGCCGTGCGCCGCGTGTTGTGACATAATGATGTAGTGATTATCTTCGTCTGCCTATTACCTTGTTGGTTATGATTATTGGTGTCTCTGCCGGGAGTGTGCGATGCGCAACCGCAATGACGTTAGTTATCTCTGATAGACCGTTCACCACGGGGCACATTCATTCATTCCGTACACTCCTCGCGGCCGCTCTGCCTTTCCATCTTCCACTCGACCAGGACATAGATGTCCTCCACGCGTGCCCCGCCAAGGCCAAACCCCCATGCCTGACGGGACAAGCAAGGCAATGTGAGGTATGGCCTGCCATGACACACCGCAGCGCAGCGCGCGCATACCGCACACCCCGCACACCGGACCCGCATGTCCCAGCACCACCCACCACCACCTCCTCCTCCTCCTCCTCCTCCTCCTCCTCCTCCACCACCACCACCGGCACAGAGCCCTGCTGCGCTGCACCCGCAAGCAGCAAGCAGCAACTTCCCCCCTTGGCTCTTGTGCGCTGCCTGCGTCGTGCGAGGCCGACGCGTGAGGTAGCCAGGTACCGTCCAGTCCTGTACTGTCTGGTGCTATGCTGTACCGTTGTGAGTGCTGTATTGTACGCCGACGTCGTGTACGTACTGCGCAACTCGTGTCGTTCCCACGTGCGCCTGCAGCCCGCCATCATCATCGTCCCGCTCGCACATGGAACGCTGAGTCGCCTCGAATCGGACATGATCGGCCGGGCTGCCGCTGTCTCTTGTTGTCGGTCTGTCTGTCCGTGTCTACTGTACTGTATGTGTCGGTCTGTCTGTCGGTGTCTGTCCGTCTGTCCGTCCGGTCTGTCGTGGGCAGGCGTCATCGCGCAACGTCTCCGCCCCCTCCTCCGCGACCTGCTGCCTCTGGTGTCGGCGCTGCAACTGCAACATCGATGTGGAATCTTCTCCCCAGTCAGCGGTCCCGGCTGTCGCGGCGACTCCGCGCCGTCTCTCGTGCGAGCGTCGGCCCCTACAGTACGCGCCCCGAGAGGAAAGTCTCGCGCGCATCACCCTTTCCGCGCGTTTCTTGGTCGTGAGTCGCAGACTCGCAGCATCATCTTCATCCGCAGCAGCAGCACCACCATCACCCCCAGCCTCACTCACCCTACGACTGGTCGAGTCAGCTCCGCTACAGTACATCAGCCCCATGCGCGCCTCGACGGTCCCGTGCGTGCGCCGGGGGGACTGCGCGGGTGCCATCATCTGCGGCGCATGGACGCTGCACTACTGTACTGTATGCGACTGCGCAGCAACCCGAGTCCAATTGGTATGGATGCGGACAGGCCCATGATTCACAGGTATGCTGGGCGACTCGCCTTCTGCCTCCCGCCGTCTCGTCATCTCGCCTCTGCCTCTCAATCTCAATCTCAGCTCAGCTCAGCTCAGGCGACCCGTCAGTGTCCGCGCCCGCGCCCGCGCCTGCGCCCTCACCTCTGCCCTTACCTCTGCCCTCACCTGCGCCCCGCCACTCGCCTTGTCCGGATCATGTCTGTAGCATCACCCCTCGCACGACCGCGGCGATGCGCATCACGATGATGTGCCTTGCCTCGTCGTGTCAGCGTCCCACCCAAACGTCCGCGCCATCGCACCCCCACACCCCCGTGAGACTCTGACCGGTGGGCGCGAACGATGACAGAACGTGGGGGGGAACTGCAGGGTCTGGGGGTGTGGCCTGGTCATGGCATCTGCTCCCGGCCGGCATTGTCGCCTTCCGCCTTGCCTTGCCTTGCCTACTGCGCGCACCATTCACCATTCACCACTCACCACTCACCATTCACCATCCACTACTCATGCATCAGAGTGCCTGCATTTCGCAGTCGCCCGCACCTCACCATCAAGTACAGATGTCGTCCGGGCCCTTGTAGCCAGAGGTTTGGCCGGGCTGACGACATGGTCATGGAAAACTGGCTCAAAAAAACCTCACATTCTGACCAATCGCCGTGACGTGAGCGCTTGGAATAGCCAAGTCCGTCGGTGCAAACGAACGACACGACATGCGCGCACCCGCAGCTGTGTGGGTGTCGCGGACAAATGAGAAGGCGACCCGACCGCTGGTGTTCGCAGCGGTGCACCTCTGCGTTCGACCGTCATGTCGCGCCGCACGCGATTGGGGGGAGATGAGGGGACGACGGGCAGGGGATGTGGTCGGGGACATGTCCTGCGGCGTGCCATATGCATCGCACGCACCGCTGACGCGTAGTGCCGCCTCATCCAAGACACGAGACGGAGTGGTGTGGTGTGGTGGAGTGGAGTGTGGTGGAGTGGAGTGTGGTGGAGTGGAGTGCTGTCGGTAGTGCCACACGAGCGGCATCTGGTTCGAGTGTCGACGCAGCTGGTCCTCCACCCGCATCCACCTTGGTGGGAGGAGACGACCGCCGCAACACCCTCGCATTCCATTCTCATCGCTGGCGTCGTGACAGTCTCCGCCGGCAGAGTCGCCTCCAACTAATCATAACTCCACGCGGACGCGCTTCCGCCTCGCCCGTCGTCCACGGCCCCCCGTCAGACGGCTGACTCATCCTCACCCCCCTCGGAGGAGCGATGCTTGTCAGCAGCTCGTCGTCGTCCTCGCCGCCAGGATGCGCGCGGGTGTGGGTCAAACAAGTTGTCTGTACTTTGTCTGTAGTGTTTTGCGCACACGATGCCGCCCTGTGCCGGGAGTTTGTTGCTCCGCTGTACCTGCTTATCGCCCGGTGTGGCGTGTGATTGGCGACATGCCCGCCAACGTGCCTCCCACGCGGCGGACAAGGATCCGTCCATTTGTCCATCTTGTATCCATTTGTCCACCTAGTATCCATTTGTCCATCTGTCCATCTGTCCATCTGTCCATCTGTCCATCTGTCCATCTGTCCATCTGTCCATCTGTCCATCTGTCCACCTCTGCACCTCCCCGTCTGTCCAGGCTGTCCAAGTCGTCGGCCCGCGGATGACGGTGATTCGCCCTGGCAAAACGGCTGCCTCAGCCTCTCATTCGCGCGCTGCACACCCGTCCATGCGACACTATCGACCACGCGACTCGACTGCACCATCCACCATTGCGTGACGATAACGTTTCCCCCATCGCGTGCACCCCGTCAGACTCTACAGGCGCAGCCGACTTGAACTAACCTAGACAATACCCACAGAGCGCAGCGCGGCTTTCACAGTCCTCATCGAGGCTGTATCCAAATCTCGTGGTCGTGCGATTAAAGTGAGGCGGACGACAGCCGCGCAAGGTCACCTTCCCACCCCCCTTGCGTCCTCATCTCGCGTGCGGGGGAGCGATGGCGACGCATTGGCAGCAACAGGGGTCGGGCCAGTTGCCGTTCGCGGCAGGAAGCGCCTTTAGGATATCCTCTTTCCCCCCCCGCGCATGTCGCCGGGAGGTACATTACACGGCAAATCGCATGCGTCTGTGAACGTCGGCCATTGTTCTCCTCTCCTGCGCGACAGCATCGCGTAACTATCCGTGGTGCCGCGCACACATCCCCCCCTCGCCCGTTCTTCGCTGGCGCCCCAACCCCAGACGCCGATTCGCTGGGATGCGCAGAACGACCACCAACTGGGAACGGGACCAACAGACAGACAGCTGGTGGCGCATCGCTTCCCTCTTCGGGCCAGGGTTCGGCGCGTGCAATGGGCCGTGGCGAGATGAGGCTGGGTCGCTTTCGCTTTGGGGAGCCCGTCTGCTCCGCTCTGCGACAATCGCTGGCGCTGCTCCACTACTACTGTAGGTAGCCTGCCAGGCATGCCTCGTCATCTGCCAGATGTACTGTAGCCTGCCTGCACGCCGTACACGATCGTTGGCGGACTAGTGGCCCTGCTGCTCGCGGCGGGTCCATTGCTGGGGCGCGGTGCAGCTCGCCCTGACCGCGGCCACACGAGGCCGTAACGTGCGTCGCCTCGCTTATCGCATGCCATGCGGGCCAGCACGTGCGGCACCCACCCATGGCAGCCCGTAGGGCGCACCGCGCAGCAGATCGGCGTGCGTCTGTTTGACCGTACTGTACTGTATGTAGTGGTGTGTCCGTACTGTGTGTAGTGTAGTGGTGTGTCCGTCGACCGCTCCCCGACCACATCGCCCTGACGCACGCGCGCCGCTGAGGATCAAAGGATGTTTAGAGCACCCCGCGAGCGATCCTGCGCAACCTGCATTTCCAAGGGATCCGGCAAATCATCTGCCGTTTGCCATAACCAGGCGGTGCTCCTGTCCGATGCAGGCGTGGGCGGTGGGCCAGCCTCATCGCAATGCGCCGTGGCATGTCCCCCCTGGGGAGTGCACGCGTGTCGACCAGACCAGCCAGGGGGGTGCGAGGGAGAGAGAGATGCGCGCGGCCACGCTGGCGTCGGCGTGAAGCGGCCAATCAGGGCGCCGGGCAAGCGAGCCTCGCCCGCCGACACACCACGCCGGTCTGCCGGTCTGCGCGCAGCTTTCTCAGCTGTGTGTGTGTGTGTGTCTGGTCCGGTCTCGCAGTCCCAGCGAGCGTCAGGACCACCGCCCGCACACGTGCGTGGGTCGCGACATCTGGCGTCGCACTTCTGCCCTGTTTGGTGCTGGAGCGCGCAGATGTACTGCTACTGCAAGTTCAAGCTACTGTATTTCTAACTGTGCTGGGCGGCCCCAACCCGCTGCCCCTCCCCACCGTGCTGCTGCCCCGTTCCACTCGACGCTCGGCACGAACGTCGCCCACGCGGTTCCAGCGGCTCCACGGCCACTCTGCCCCAACACCTCCGCCCGACGCGGTAATGTTTTGGCCCCCGGGCTGCGTGATCAGCGATCATGATGTTGAGTCTGCCTCTCGGAGCGTCGGGCTTTGATGCCAGCGGTCTCTACGTTTACCATCGCTGTTCCGCCTCGCTGCCTGCGCGTGCTTGCTGAGCTGCACCGTACGGAATAGCGTCCTTTATCTCACGTTTCCCTGGAGGGCATTGGCACAGGCTGAGAATGCATGATTGCGATACTGCACACTCTGAGCGAGTGTATCTCCTGCGTGAGTACATGTCGCTGAAACATCGGGCGCTGGACGCTGTGGTACGTTCGTGCACCGCTGCCATTTCTTCAACCACGACGCCCTCGCAAACGGAGCAGCAGCGGCATCGGCGCATGAGTTAGCTTGCGTGCGTGCTTGTTGAATGCGGCTTCGACACTGCGCCGGTGGTGGAAACTCCCTCAGAGCGAAATGTTCCTCCCGAGTGCTTGACTCGCTTGGCTGTGTCAGGTGTTGCCGCGGTCGATCAGAAGCGCGGGATTGCATCAAGCATTGGCGAGGACCCGCATGTGGACCGTTGCTGGTCGTGGGCAAACCTCAAGCCATTCTGCCTGCCCTTGTCCGCTTATGGGCGTGTAAATGCTCGCTGCCTTGGCACTCATGTCCTCTTCGGCAGTGCAATCGACGTCCTGGACACTGTGATGGACTCGTCTAAGAACTACGTGGGCTCGCTACCATGCTCTGGTACTGCGGCCTTGTGCTCTACGACCGAGAGGCTCGCAAAGGACAATCAGGGCGCGCGAAAATGGTATGTGCGGCCTTGCTAGAAAGCATTACGAGATACAAGAACACTGCTAACTTAACCTTCTAGGCAAGACAGATTGCACGGCACGCGATTTTGATGGAGCACGCTGAGGCTGGGAGCGTCTGAATCACGAATCACGCCATCTGATCAACACCTGCCACGGTCACTGCTGCCAACAGTGCCGCAACAGGGCCACAGGACCTTCCGCTATGCCGCAGCTAGACCAGCCCGACCAGGCGATGGCCCTGTTGAGAGACCAACCGCAGCCACTGGGCATCCCACCGTTCGATACCGCACACGAAGTCAAGGCTTTGGGGACCACGACGAAGCAGGCTGCCTGGTTCTAACCGGTACACCGCTATTGAGGGAATCCCCAAGTCGATGCGGGATCGACGTGGGATGAGCGTTTGGCCCGCCGATCTGCACGCCATGGATGGACTGTGCTGCTTCACAAGAAAGAGCATCTCTCGGTCAAGCATCGCATCGACACTCGCGCTATCGCAAGCGGCCCTTATCCCCCATGTCGGTGGGTGGGAGCAGTGACAAACAGCGCGCATAAGGCTGGTGTTGGCATGGGTCGTCCTCCTGGCTCGATCCTCGCAGGCGTGGGATAGTTCCGACGATCCAACCGGCGCAGGACGTGTGGGTCGATGGCAAGATCCGCAGGGCTGTGACAGGAAGTTGACACGTCCGCAAGCCCGAGTTCCTCTCCGACACCAACATGAGATCCGTCGTTCCACTACCCCTTTGTGCCCAAGCCCCGTTGCTGGTCATCATGTCGGCGACTGGCAGCTCCAGGAAATACATGCAGTGATCGTGGAATCGATCAGCCTCGACGAGTCCATTGAGATCCGCGCGGACGTCGATCCATCAGCATCGTCCAACATTTCGACAGTGCACGCGGTTGTTGCGTTTGCGTTGCTCAGAGGCGTTGTAGATCTGATGAAGTCGCTCTTGGCGCCTCCCTCGGTACCGAAGCGCGCTCGGGAGGGCTGTGGAAAGACCCTGATCACTGTTGGTCCCGGGGGCAGAGTCAGCACACAACGTCTGACATGATCGACAGTCCGGTTCTGTCAAGTCGAGTACGAGTACATGTCTGTGTGTGGTGTGCTCGGTTCGAGGTGGTTGGTGAGGTTTGCGAGGTCTCGATGGGCGGATCGACATGCGGCTGCTTGGCAGACTTCGATGCGACGCCTCGGCAGAGCGGGTGGAAATGGGAGTTTGGGGGTTCCACGGATGGAAGATGTTGCTGTGGCTATCGTGTGAAACAGGTCTGGAACTTAAAGACAATAACTTTGATTCTAGCTGCAAGTTTCTGTAGATGCTCGACCGCTGCTCAGCTCGTTGATGTATGCTGGCGCATGCGAACAAGGCAAAGGCGTCCGCGCAGCCGCCTCTCAATTCACGTGACCCGTAGTAGAACTAGTCGCATCGTGAGGTCTTGGCGGCAAGTCCTCAACGTCACCTGGTCGATGAATCAACTTCACGCCGTTGACTCACTGTACGAAGCAGCGGCAGAACTCCCCAACTCCAGCGCTGAACCCCCAAAACATCGCGCCCTGCTGCTGCTCCTCAAGATGACTCTCCTCGTCGCGAACTGATCCCGCGCTGCTCGTAGATCCTTCAACCCCCTTCTATCCTTGCGGAAACCTCGCCTTCGCGAATCACCATCTCTGTCACCACAACATCCGGAGATTCACCATGTTTCAACTCATGACCACGTTGTTTCGCACTCACCACTCGCACACCAACACGCGGATTTTAGGCAGCGGCGTATATACGGGTTTATCATATTATCCCTGGCCCTGAGGATTGCGTCCCCTGCTGTTTTGAGACCTGTGTCTTGCAGATTGACGTCTGAGTGCTCACCATACGCTTATCGTGTAATTTCTGCATGGTCGCAGCCCGGAAAATAACACACCATCGCTGAGCGGACTCCATTGGACTTGCCGGTGTGCACACTTTGCGTGCCAGCTTTGATCCGGTCACGCTGGGCTGACTCCTATCCCCTGGCACTTTCCCAAACCCCTGCTCCCCTGGCACTTTCCCAAACCCCTGCGTGAGTGGATACTACCGATATGGCGTCCATCTTCACGTACGATCCCGATCCTCCCAGGATCAACTCCCCGTGGGAGCAAAGCCAAAGTGGTCAAGACACGGTCACTGTAGTTGAGTCCAGTCATGCGCTTTCTACTGAAGCGTCTGGGGAAGATACTCGCCTTTCTCAAGCGCGTGCCATCACCCGCCTTCAAGCCGAGCCTCAGGAAGGCCCAGTGGAGTACAAATTGCATCTGCTCCTGGGTCCGAGGCGTAAATTTATTTTCACCAGCACAGGTAGTCATATATCGGGCTCTCGTCACTCCACCAGAGCCGCCGAGTCTACGAATGCTCGGGATGTCCCTGATGGGAGCCTGGACGCCGCCAGCAGCAATAGTAGTGCGATGCCCGCCTCGTCCATCACAACCGTTCAAGCCAGGCATCATCGCTTGGAGCAGTTGACTACCCAGTTGCTTTGGCGCCTACAGCAATCGTCACCTCACCATACATCCTCGGCCACGAACATCATTCTACCTTCGCTTCCGGAAGCTCTCCCAGAGCTCGAAGCGCCTCAGCAGCTCGCCAAGCTACCGCACGGCCTTGAGGAGAGCCAAGGAGCACTGTATGAGATAGGGGTATCTGATGATGGGACTTTAGTGGGCCTTGCGGAAGATGAGATGCTGTCGAGCTTGAACAATCTTCGAGCAATGGCGGCGTGCCTGGGCTGTGCCGTCGAAATCTTGCGGAAAGAAATTGTCGGACATTGTCAGTGGATAGATGAAGACGTGGATGATGATTCTCTGAGGGGAGTCACTCACACGGTAATCTCGTGGTCGCCGAGGCGCTGGTCAAGCCGATGCTGCAAGCTTCGAGCCCCATCAATCTCGGCCAAGCAGATGCTTCACAGGGGATCACTGCCACGGCGACCACTACCGTCGTGGATCTGGGTACGCCCGCGACTGAGCAACTGCGTGTCACACTCACAGGGCCCACCATGTCGGGCAAGTCGTCTCTGCTCGGCCACCCTCTCAACCTCAACACTGGATAATGGTCGCGGAAAGAGCCGGCTGAGTATGCTGAAACATCGGCATGAGATTACAACGGGCATCACCAGCTCCGTCACACAGGAGCTATTGGGCTATCAGGACACGGCCGACGGGTCCGTGAACGTCATCAACTACGCCACCGAAAACATCGCCTCGTGGATCGACATACACGCCGCCTCGGCTGGTTCGCGATTGGTTTTTGTGTCCGACTCCGCTGGCCATCCTCGCTATCGGCGCACGACGCTGCGAGGATTGATCGGCTGGGCTCCCAATTGGACTCTGCTCTGCATCCCTGCCGATGACACACAAGACACGGCTGGCGTGGGGGGCGGCCCTCTCCCGTCCCCAACACGCGGCCGGCAGTGTGATTCCCGATCTGGATCTCTCGGGCGCCCAGCTGGATTTGTGCGTGCGACTCGGCCTGCCGCTGGTCATTGTGATTACCAAACTCGATCTCGCCTCACGGACCGGACTGCGCAGGAGCTTGTCCAAGATCCTCGATGTGCTCAAAGCCGCCAACAAGAAGCCTGCCATCTTCCCCAGCAAACCAGGCTCTGCTGCTGAAGAGCCCTTCCAGTTCATCTCGCCCGAAACACTCGATGCGACATGCAATGCCACGCTCCCCCTGCTCAACGACCCAGCCGGGGACCGTGCCCATCGTCCTGACCAGCGCCGTGGACGGCACAGGGATCAGCACGCTGCATGCCCTCCTGCACGAGCTCCCCCTCCCCGACCATCGCACAGCCCCGCTCGAAGGCCCGCAAGTCGTCTTCGACATCGAGGACGTCTACAGCAAGCCCGCCGAGGTCCGGGGGCCTCATCGTCTCAGGCCACCTGCGCGTGGGCCGCGTCTCGGTCGGCGACCGCCTGTTCGTCGGCCCCTTCTCCGCCACCGACCACCACGACGACTCCGAGGATTCCGACGAGCGCTCCGCCCGTCGCAAATCCGACTCACGCATGCCCACCTCCCGCTCCTTCCCGGGCGCCTGCGCGGCAGCACCCCTCGCAGCCACATACTTCCCCCTCCCGGCCCCGGAGTGGCGGCCCGTCCTCCTCACCAGCATCCGCAACCTGCGTCTCCCCGTCCACACGCTCCTGCCGGACCAAGTCGGCACGCTCGCCCTGGTCCCAGACACCCCGGGGAACAACCTGGCGCGCGTCCCAAACCCGACGCGCCCCCCGTCCTGCCCCGCATCCGCAAGGGCATGGTGCTGACCCCCGTCGCGCCCCCCGCGGTGCGCTCTTTCACCGTGCGCTTCCACCAACCGGGCCTCGACGCCCTGCCCGTCGGCTCCCACGCCGTCGTCTACATCGCCAGCGTCCGCGCGTCCGCCCGCGTCGTCTCCGCGCATACATCCCCCACCCTCACCTCCGACCCCTTCATCTTCGACCACGACGACGACCCGCCACCCTCTGCCCCCCGCCCTGCTCGTGACCTTCGCCTTCGACGCCTCGAAGGAATTCATCTGCCCGGGCGCCCGCGTCCTCGTCATGCCCGGCGGCGCCCGGGGTTGTATGCGGGGCTCGAGCGCGGCGAGAAGGGGCCCGCGGGGCTGGATGGGTTTGTGGGGTGTGTCGTGCATGTGCATGCTTGATTCGTGGTCGTGGCGAGTGGGCTGGCGGTGGTGTTGTGGATTTTCGGTGGTGGGGGGAGGGGGGGTTACGGGCATGTGCGTGTGTGAGAGGGACGATGATGGGGCTTGTTGGCACGGTGGCGATGGACGGAAGGGGAGCAAGGGGTTGAGTGGCGGATGTGCATCTACGTGTTTTCTGATTTGTTTTCTAGGTCCATGCCTTTTCATCGGGCGAGCGAGGGACTAGATAGCATAACGTATGATGGGCTCGGAAGCAGGATGTGTAGGTGGATATGTACGCCCCTGACGGCTGGCTTTGCTCGTCACGGCTCTACTATAATTTACCGGGGCTTCATGACCACGCCACGCCGCACACGGCGCCGCGGACGTGTTGTCTACTTGTAAAACTCAAACTTGTCCGCCTCGCTGGTGCCCTTGACCTGGCTGGTGTACGCGTCCTCGAGGTCCTGCTGGATGATGTTGTATCTGTTCTTGCGCACGGCGCGCAGGCCGGCCTCCTGCATGACGGCGGCGATGACGGCGCCGGACAAGGGGTCGTTGCGCACGATCAGCGAGTCGAGGTCCACCTCGGGGGACAGGCTCATCTTGGCGGCGACGGTGGAGAAGATGAGGCGGGCGCTCGCGGCGGTCGCGCAGCGACGGGAACTCGATTTTGCGGTCCAGCCGGCCGGGGCGCAGCAGCGCCGGGTCCAGCGTGTCGGCGCGGTTGGTCGCCATGATGACCTTGACGTTGGAGCTCTGGTCGAAGCCGTCCATCTGGTTGAGCAGCTCGAGCAGGATGCGCTGCACCTCGCGGTCCGCGCCCGTCTGCGCGTCGAAGCGCTTCGTCGCGATCGCGTCGATTTCGTCGATGAAGATGATCGCCGGGCTGTTCTCGCGCGCCATCCGGAACACGTCCCGCACCATCCGCGGGCCCTCGCCCAGGTACTTCTGCACGAACTCTGAGCCCACCACGCGGATGAAGGAGGCTGTGGTGCTGTTCGCCACGGCCTTGACCAGCATGGTTTTGCCCGTGCCTGGGGGGCCCGTAACAGGAGCACGCCGCGCGGGGGATCGATGCCGATTTGCTTGTAGAGGTCGAACTGCGTGAGGGGGAGCTCGACCGCCTCCCGGATCTCTTGCTTCTGCATGTCCAGGCCACCCACGTCGGCGTACGTCACGTCGGGCTTCTCGTCCGCGCCGAGCATGGCAATACTGCTGTCGGCTTCGGGGGGGAGGATGTCGACGAGGCTGTTGGAGTGCCGGTGGAGTGCCACGCTGGAGCTGGGCTTGAGCAGTTCGCGGTCCAGCGTGCTCAGTATCCGCAC
>JAQQXO010000159.1:45000-47500 GCA_029852735.1 Persea americana | reverse complement strand
GCGAGACTTACTATATCCATGTGAATCGTGTCCCCTATCTCTATGAATATGAAGGAATTATTCCATTCTTGATCACTAATAATAGTGGAATCAATGGTGCAGAGTCAAAATGGGATTTTGACCTAACGTTTTTGATGAACCAATCCAATGAATACACCCGTAACAAGTCCCTATATGATTTCTGGTGGAATCGGAAAGCACTAAGTACAAGCAAGATACACAGTTGCCCCTTGGAAGTCTCAAGGGAATGTGACTAATGGAATATGTAGGAATAGTAAGACCTATTGTTGCCTTTCATAAACAAAAAGCAGAAAAAAAAAAATATACCATCAAGATATATAACTATCTATCACATACCCCTAATTTCCCATCTAAGCCTTACTGTCTCTACTTCTGTGAAATGTGAAACAATTGGAAGACACCCTATTACATTCTTGGCGGGGTTACCCCAACGAAAGCACCTTTTTCCACTTTTATTCTATAAAAGCCAATCACCCATACAATATTAATTGAAAACCTGAGCACTCAGAGACTCTCATGAGTTTGTATGGATACAAAGTATCTTCAGTTCTTTCCACAACTCCTAATTGGATTCCCCACCAGCCTACCCAATCTACTTCAAGACTCAGTCAGTAAACACTAGTAGGGTAAGGTAATTCGGAAGTATTTATAGTCCTTCCTATAACCCCTTCTTGGATCCTAGGAGCAAGGATTTACAGTCTCTTAGGAACCTTCCTTTGGATACACGGATTTACGGTCCCTGACTTTCGTAGTTCTGAATCTCACAATTGAATCTTACTATGGATTTGATTCGATTGATAAATCAAATCAATGGCCTGAACGCATCAGGAATCCGTAATTAAGTGAGTATTTCTTTATTTATATTGGTAATTCATATTGGTATGGTACAGGTTTGGGTCACACCCCTTATTTTTGAAGAAATAATGGAAAGTCAACCCCCCGATTCTTAAAATTGGGTATCGACAGTCCCCGCCCCTTACCTCTGCTTCTGCCAGGCAAGAATTTTGTGAGTTCTATTAGTTTAGTAGGGTAAGAAATTCCGAGTCTTTTGTTAATCAGGCGACACCCGGATTTGAACTGGGGAGAAAGGATTTGCAGTCCCCCGCCTTACCACTCGGCCATGCCGCCAAAACGATACAAAATAGATATAGATGGAAATATTCTGGGGAATTGCTGAACCATTTCTTTTTTTTGATTGGATCCTGTTGTTCTCTTAGATTGATTGTATTTCAAAACACACAACACCTAAATAAAAGCTTTCCCCTTTTTTTCTATTGAAAGAGAAAAATGGATTTCCAGTCACAGAATCAAAAATTCAGAGCAAATTGGAAGCATTAATGACTGTGAATTCATGAATGGTTCTTGGATTTTGATCTCCAATTTTGTTTCCTTAATAACATAAGGAGATCAAATTGATATACGACTAATCAGTCTCAATTCTTTTCCATAATTAATCCTTTTCAATTTCAATTATAACAACAATTATGTGTATATGTAAACCCCAGAACAGAAATTCTTACACGGATACCTAGTCAGGTATCTTATCTACATATTCCTATTAGGAAATCGTCGTGCTTGCATTTTTCATTGAATATATTGAATATAAAATCGAAATTTGGATATAGCACGACCTATGTTGCCTCAAGGGAACTTCGATAAAAGATGGGATATACGGATAGCTAGATAGTTATATCTGCATGTACTTAATAAATATGACTTCTCTTACGCACTTCAATCGTATTCTACTAATTAACAAATGGGTAGAAATCTCTTTTCTCTCTGCGAATCATTTTTTGAACAACGGAATCGATGAAATAAATTAAGTGCTAAAATCAAAGTCAACTCTAGACGGTTCCTGATTATTCTGTCTTTATCTCACTCATAGAGAACAGATTCAATTCCGAATCCATTTATGGTACCCAATCTGATCGTAATATCATAAGGTAGAAATTGGATCTATTTTGATATTCTATACAAGACTCCATAAGTCTAAGTGGCAGAATTTTGTTTCCAGGAATGTTTTATCAATTCATTTCCATTTGTATCTGTCGCAAATTCGAATTTGAGTCACATTTTTTTTATTCCTCCGTTCATACGTATTTAGTACATATATATATGTATATGGGGTTGGATAAAATTTCATGTTGTTCAAATGAGCAAAATATACATTCCATCGTTGCTAGATCAATCTATATGGTTCAACGAAGAGTGAGCCAATAGTTGGATTTTTTCGATAAACGGAAAACTTAAGATGTTCCGGGATGGAAATGAGGGAATGTATACAATACCAGGGTTTAGTCAGATACAATTTGACGGATTTTGTAGGTTCATTGATCAAGGCTTGATGGAAGAACTTCATAAGTTTCCAAAAATTGAAGATACAGATCAAGAAATTGAATTTCAATTATTTGTGGCAACATATCAATTGGCAGAGCCCTTGATAAAAGAAAGAGATGCTGTGTATGAATCACTCACATAC
>JAQQXO010000159.1:20000-42500 GCA_029852735.1 Persea americana | reverse complement strand
CAAATCCGTGGGTATTTGAACCCGAGTATCCGGGAAAAAGCAGAATATTGGATGGAAGAACAGGAGATCCTTTTGAACAACCGGTTATAATAGGAAAGTCCTATATCCTGAAATTAATTCATCAAGTTGATGATAAAATCCATGGACGTTCCAGCGGGCATTATGCACTTGTTACACAACAACCCCTTAGGGGAAGGGCCAAGCAAGGGGGACAACGAGTAGGAGAAATGGAAGTTTGGGCTCTAGAGGGATTTGGTGTTGCTCATATTTCACAAGAGATGCTTACTTATAAATCGGATCATATTAGAGCTCGTCAGGAAGTACTTGGAACTACAATCATTGGAGGAACAATACTTAAACCCGAGGATGCGCCAGAATCTTTTCGATTGCTCGTTCGAGAACTACGATCTTTGGCTCTGGAACTGAATCATTTCCTTGTATCTGAGAAGAACTTCCAGATTAACAGGAAGGAAGCTTGATCGAAATGAATCAGAATTTTTCTTCTATGATCGACCGATATAAACATCAACAACTTCGAGTTGGATCAGTTTCTCCTCAACAAATAAGTGCTTGGGCCACCAAAATCCTACCTAATGGAGAGATGGTTGGAGAGGTGACAAAACCCTATACTTTTCATTACAAAAGCAATAAACCGGAAAAGGATGGATTGTTTTGTGAAAGAATTTTTGGACCTATAAAAAGCGGAATTTGTGCTTGTGGAAATTATCGAGTGATCGGAGAGGAAAAAGAAGATCCGAAATTTTGTGAACAATGCGGAGTTGAATTTGTTGATTCTCGGATACGAAGATATCAAATGGGATACATCAAACTGGCATGTCCAGCGACTCATGTATGGTATTTGAAACGTCTTCCTAGTTATATCGCGAATCTTTTAGATAAACCCCTTAAGGAATTAGAAGGCCTAGTATACTGCGATGTGTGATTTGATCGAAATTAGGATTTTACAGATTCGGAATGAGAAACTGTCATCCCATTCAATTCGATGGGGATGCCCCTGACTCTGACATGTATCTTGGGAGGAGGAATATGAAGCTCAGAATTATGGTTGTATTCAATACTTCCAAATGAAAGGGGAATTGATCCATGGTCGATTCCGTAACATATAACAGTTGTACCTCGTGAAAAAAAAACTTCTTTCGTGGAATTAGACGTTCTATTTCTTTTAGAAAGAGATTCTGTTCAAATAAACAAATATGACACGGTTACAGGAGCCCATCCATCGCATATATGCTTCAAGGGACATTATGGCATAACCGTCGAGGTGAAGTGGAGACCTAAAAGATCGAATGAAACAATACATAGACAAGTAAATCCCTTATTAGTTCCAAGGTATTCCTTTAATTTAAGGGGATTTATCATTCGAAGGGAAGTAGACTACTCAATAATTTGACATTCCATTTTTATCGTAATTGAATAAGTAATTCAGAAAAGTCAAAGGAAGGATGAATCCATGAAATATTTTTGTTGGTCCTCACTGGGAACTTGAGTAAGGAGTAGATCTTTCTGGGGTTTTCTAGAACAAAATTTGAAAGTGGAGAACCCCTTTCTTTATTTGGTGTAACTACTTGAGCCGGATGAGAGGAAACCATCACGTCCGATTTTGAAGGGGGGATCCTATAGGAACCTATCCCAATTTTTCTTTTGCCAGGCCCATAGCTAAAAAACCGACTTTCTTGCGATTACGAGGTTCATTCGAATCTGAAATCCAATCCCGGAAATACAGCATCCCACTTTTTTTTACTACCCCAGGTTTCGATACATTTCGAAATCGAGAAATCTCTACTGGAGCAGGTGCTATCAGAGAACAATTAGCCGATCCGGATTTGCGAATTATTATAGATCATTCATCGGTAGAATGGAAGGAATTAGGGGAAGAAGGGTTCACTGGGAATGAATGGGAAGATAGAAAAATTGGAAGAAGAAAGGATTTTTTGGTTAGACGCATGGAATTAGCTAAGCATTTTATTCGAACAAATGTAGAACCAGAACGGATGGTTTTGTGCCTATTACCAGTTCTTCCTCCCGAGTTGAGGCCAATCATTCAGATAGATGGGGGTAAACTAATGAGTTCGGATATTAATGAACTCTACCGAAGAGTTATCTATCGGAACAATACTCTTACCGATTCATTAACAACAAGTAGATCTACGCCAGGGGAATTAGTAATGTGTCAGGAGAAATTGGTACAAGAAGCCGTGGATACACTTCTTGATAATGGGATCCGCGGACAACCAATGAGAGACGGTCATAATAAAGTTTACAAGTCATTTTCAGATGTAATTGAAGGCAAAGAAGGAAGATTTCGTGAGACTCTACTTGGTAAACGGGTCGATTATTCGGGGCGTTCCGTCATTGTCGTGGGCCCTTCGCTTTCATTACATCGATGTGGATTACCTCGAGAAATAGCAATAGAACTTTTTCAGACATTTGTCATTCGTGGTTTAATCAGACGACATATCGCTTCTAACATAGGAATTGCTAAAAGTCAAATTCGGGAAAAAGAACCCATTGTATGGGAAATACTTCAAGAAGTTATGCAGGGGCATCCTGTATTGTTGAATAGAGCGCCCACCCTGCATAGATTAGGCATACAGGCGTTCCAGCCCATTTTAGGGGGTGGACGTGCTATTTGTTTACATCCATTAGTTCGTAAAGGATTCAATGCAGACTTTGATGGGGATCAAATGGCTGTTCATGTACCTTTATCTTTGGAAGCGCAAGCGGAGGCTCGTTTACTTATGTTTTCTCATATGAATCTCTTTTCTCCGGCTATTGGAGATCCCATTTCGGTACCAACCCAAGATATGCTTATTGGACTCTATGTATTAACGATCGGGAATCGTCGAGGTATTTGTGCAAATAGGTATAATCCATGGAATCGCATAAACTATCAAAATGAAACAGTTAATGATTATAAGTATAAATATACTACGAAAGAGAAAGAGCCCTATTTTTGTAGTTCCTATGATGTACTTATAGTTTATCAGCAGAAACGAATCAATTTAGATAGTCCTTTGTGGCTTCGGTGGCGACTAGATCAACGTGTCATTGCCTCAAGAGAAGTTCCTGTCGAAGTTCAATATGAATCTTTGGGTACCTATCATGAAATTTATGGGCACTATCTAATAGTAAGACGTATAAAAAAACAAACCCTTTGTATATACATCCGAACCACTGTTGGTCATATTTCTTTTTCTCGAGAAATAGAAGAAGCCATACAGGGGTTTTGTCAGGCCTACTCATACGGTACCTAAGCTAAGGAATTATGTAATACCGCGGGAATTTGGATCTCTCCGGTTCAACTGGAATCATAATTCCTTAATTTCTACATGAATCGAGATCCAGTAAAGGAGGTCTTCGAATCACTGACTCAAACCCATTGGCGAATCCTACTCAGCGGAATAGAGAAGTACTTATGGCAGAATGGGCTGATCTGTTCTTTTACAATAAAGCGATAGATGGGTCTGCCATGAAACGACTTATTAGCAGATTAATAGATCACTTCGGAATGGCATATACATCGCACACCCTGGATCAAGTAAAGACTCTGGGTTTCCAGCAAGCCACTGCTACATCCATTTCATTAGGAATTGATGATCTTTTAACAGTACCTTCTAAGGGGTGGCTAGTCCAAGATGCTGAACGACAAAGTTTCATTTTAGAAAAGCACCATCATTATGGGAATGTACACACAGTAGAAAAATTACGCCAATCCATTGAGATATGGTATGCTACAAGTGAATATTTGAGACAAGAAATGCATCCTAATTTTAGGATGACTGATCCTTCTAATTCAGTCCATATAATGTCCTTTTCGGGAGCTAGAGGAAATGCATCTCAGGTACACCAATTAGTAGGTATGAGAGGATTAATGTCGGATCCCCAAGGACAAATGATTGATTTACCGATTCAAAGCAATTTACGCGAAGGACTTTCTTTAACGGAATATATCATTTCCTGCTACGGAGCCCGCAAAGGAGTTGTGGATACTGCTGTACGAACATCAGATGCTGGATACCTCACGCGTAGACTTGTTGAAGTAGTTCAACACATTGTTGTACGTAGAACAGATTGTGGCACTACCCGAGGCATTTCCGTGAGTCCTAGAAATGGGATGACGGAAAGAATTTGGGTCCAAACACTAATTGGTCGTGTATTAGCATACAATATATATATGGGCCTACGTTGCATTGCCGCTCAAAATAAAGATATTGGGGTTGGACTTGTCACTCGATTCATAACCTTTCGAACACAACCAATATATATTCGAACCCCCTTTCTTTGCAGGAGTATATCTTGGATCTGTCGATTATGTTATGGTCAGAGTCCCACTCATGGCGACCTGGTCGAATTAGGAGAAGCAGTAGGTATTATTGCGGGTCAATCAATCGGCGAACCGGGGACTCAACTAACATTAAGAACCTTTCATACCGGTGGAGTATTCACAGGTGGTACTGCAGAACATGTACGAGCTCCTTTTAAGGGAAAAATAAAATTCAATGAGGATTTGGTTCATCCCACACGTACACGTCATGGGCATCCTGCTTTTCTATGTTATATAGACCTGTATGTAACTATTGAGAGTCACGATATTCTACATAATGTGAATATTCCACCCAAAAGTTTTCTTTTAGTTCAAAATGATCAATATGTAGAATCAGAACAAGTGATTGCTGAGATTCGCGCTGGAACATCCACTTTCAATTTTAATAAAGTTAAAGAGAAAGTTCGAAAACATATTTATTCTGACTCAGAGGGAGAAATGCACTGGAGTACCGATGTGTACCATGCACCTGAATATAAATATGGTAATGTTCATCTCTTACCCAAAACAAGTCATTTATGGATATTATCAGGAGCTCTGTGCAGATCCAGTATAGTGCCTTTTTCGCTCCACAAGGATCAAGATCAAATGAATGTTCATTCTGTTGAACGGAGATCTATTTCTGACCTCTCCGTGACTAATGATCAAGTGAGACACAAATTGTTTAGTTCGAATCCTTACGGTAAAAAGGGGGGGGTTCTTGATTATTCAGGACCTGATCGAATCATATCCAACGGTCATTGGAATTTCATATATCCTACCATTCTCCACGAGAATTCTGATTTATTGGCTAAGAGGCGAAGAAATAGATTTATCATCCCATTCCAATCTGATCAAGAACGAGAAAAAGAACTAATGCCCCGTTCCGGTATCTCGATTGAAATACCCATAAATGGTGTTTTACCTAGAAATAGTATTCTTGCTTATTTCGACGATCCCCTATACAGAAGAAGCAGTTCAGGAATTACTAAATATGGGACTATAGGGGTGGGTTCAATCGTCAAAAAAGAGGATTTGATTGAGTATCGAAGAGCAAAAGAATTTAGGCCAAAATACCAAATGAAAGTAGATCGATTTTTTTTCATTCCCGAAGAAGTGCATATCTTACCCGGTTCTTCGCCCATAATGGTACGGAACAACAGTATCATTGGAGTAGATACACGAATCGCTTTAAATACAAGAAGCCAAGTAGGCGGATTGGTCCGGGTGGAGAGAAAAAAAAAAAGGATTGAACTCAAAATCTTTTCTGGGGATATCTATTTTCCTGGAGCGACAGATAAGATATCCCGGCACTGCGGCATCTTGATACCACCAGGAACGGGAAAAAAAAATTCTAAGGAATCAAAAAAATGGAAAAATTGGATTTATGTCCAACGGATTACACCTACCAAGAAAAAGTATTTTGTTTCAGTTCGACCCGTAGTCACATATGAAATAGCTGATGGGATAAATTTAGCAACGCTTTTCCCCCAGGATCCGTTGCAGGAAAGGGATAATGTGCAACTACGAATTGTCAATTATATCCTTTATGGAAATGGCAAACCGATTCGGGGAATTTATCACACAAGTCTTCAATTAGTTCGGACTTGTTTAGTATTGAATTGGAACCAAGACCGAGATGGTTCTATAGAAGAGGTTCATGCTTCCTTTGTTGAAGTAAGGGCAAATGATCTGATTCGAGATTTCATAAGAATTGATTTAGTGAAGTCCTCTATTTTTTATATCGGAAAAAGGAATGATATGGCAAGTTCAGGATTGATTGCCAATAATGGATCAGATCGCACCAATATTAATCCTTTTTATTTCAAGGCGAGGATTCAATCATTTACCCAACATCAAGGGACTATTCGTACGTTGCTGAATAGAAATAAGGAATGTCCATCTTTTCTAATTTTGTTATCATCCGATTGTTCTCGAATTGGTCTATTCAATGGTTCGAAATCTCACAAAGAATTAATTAAATTAATTAAAGAGGATCCCGCGATTCCCATTAGGAATTCGTTGGGTCCTTTAGGGATTGTACCTAAAATTACGAATTTTTATTCATTTTACTATTTCTATTTAATAACTCATAATCAGATCTTGTTAAAGAAATATTTTCTACTTGACAATTTCAAACATACTTTCCGAGGGCTTAGATATTATTTAATGGATGAAAATGGGAGAATTTATAATCCCGATTCATGCAGTAACATCATTTTTAATCCATTCGATTTGAATTGGTGCTTTCTCCCTCACGATTATTGTGAGGAGACATCCACAATAATTAGCCTTGGACAGTTTATTTGTGAAAATGTATGTAATCCAAATGCGGACCACACATAAAATCGAGTCAAGTTCTAATTGTTCATGTTGACTCCTTAGTCATAAGATCCGCTAAGCCCCATTTGGCTACGCCAGGAGCAACTGTTCATGGCCATTGTGGAGAAATCCTTTACGAAGGAGATACATTAGTTACATTTATATATGAAAAATCGAGATCGGGTGATATAACACAAGGTCTTCCAAAAGTGGAACAAGTGTTAGAAGCGCGTTCGATTGATTCAATATCGATGAACTTAGAAAAGAGGGTTGAGGGTTGGAACGAACGTATAACAAGAATCCTTGGAATTCCTTGGGGATTCTTGATTGGCGCTGAACTAACCATAGCGCAAAGTCGTATCTCTTTGGTTAATAAGATCCAAAAGGTTTATCGATCCCAAGGGGTGCAGATCCATAATAGGCATATAGAGATTATTGTACGTCAAATAACATCAAAAGTGTTGGTTTCAGAAGATGGAATGTCTAATGTTTTTTCACCTGGAGAACTAATCGGATTGTTGCGAGCGGAACGAACAGGGCGTGCTTTGGAAGAAGCGATCTGTTACCGAGCCATCTTATTGGGAATAACGAGGGCATCTCTGAATACTCAAAGTTTCATATCCGAAGCGAGTTTTCAAGAAACCGCTCGAGTTTTAGCAAAAGCTGCTCTACGAGGTCGTATTGATTGGTTGAAAGGCCTGAAAGAAAACGTTGTTCTGGGGGGGATGATGCCTGTTGGTACCGGATTCAAAGGATTAGTGCACCGCTCAAGGCAACACAGCAACATTCCTTTGGAAATCAAAAAGAAGAATCTATTCGAGGAGGAAATGAGAGATCTTTTGTTCCACCACAGAGAATTATTTGGTTCTTGCATCCCAAATAATTTCCCTGATACATCAGAACGATCATTTACGGGATTTAATGACAGATTCATTCTTTTCTTTTAACTATAGGGTCCTGGTCATTTGATTTGGTAATAAAGATAATAACGAATAGAAAGGAATTAATGACTTGGACTGGGTATTAACGGTCAATCTCCGGTAGAAGGTTCCGTCGGAACAATTATTTATTTCAGGTACCTCTTAAATAAAAAAAAAAAGAGAGAAAATGTGGGGAGAAATGACAAGAAGATATTGGAACATGAATTTTGAAGAGATGATGAAAGCAGGAGTTCATTTTGGCCATGGTACTAGGAAATGGAATCCTAGAATGGCACCTTACATCTCTTCAAAGCGTAAGGGTATTCATATTACAAATCTTACTCGAACTGCTCGTTTTTTGTCAGAAGCCTGTGATTTAGTTTTTGATGCAGCAAGTATAGGAAAACACTTCTTAATAGTTGGTACCAAAAATAAAGCAGCCAATTCAGTAGCATCAGCTGCAATAAGGGCTCGGTGTCATTATGTTAATAAAAAATGGCTCGGTGGTATGTTAACGAATTGGTCCACTACAGAAATGAGACTTCATAGGTTCAGGAACTTGAGATCGGAACAAAATACGGGGAAACTCAATTGTCTCCCGAAAAGAGATGTAGCAATGTTGAAGAGGCAATTATCTCACTTGCAAACCTATCTGGGCGGGATCAAATATATGACGGGGTTACCCGATATTGTAATCATCGTTGATCAGCAAGAAGAATATACGGCTCTTCGAGAATGTCTCACTTTGGGGATTCCAACAATTTGTTTAATCGATACAAATTGTGACCCGGATCTCGCAAATATTCCGATTCCAGCGAACGATGACGCTATAGCTTCAATCCGATTGATTCTTAACAAATTAGTATCCGCAATTTGTGAGGGCGGTTCTAGCTATATAAGAAATTGTTGATTAATAATAGGATAAGTCAATGACTTTGGAAACTCCATAAATTGATTGAATCGGTTACTATCCCTGAGTCTCAAAAAAGAGATCAAAATCACTGGGGATATTATGTGATCACTTGGGATCCGAAATATACGATTGATTCAAAGTAGACGAGTTGAGAAAGAGATACGAGATGGCTGAATCAAAATAATTCCTTTTTAAGTTCCATTTATGTCAGAGGGCAATATGAATGTTTTACCCTGTTCCATCAACTCACTAAAAGTGTTATACGATATATCCGATGTGGAAGTAGGCCAACATTTTTATTGGCAAATAGGGGGTTTCCAAGTCCATGCCCAAGTACTTATCACTTCTTGGGTTGTAATTGCTATCTTATTAGGTTCAGCCACTATAGCTGTTCGGAATCCACAAACCATTCCAACCGACGGTCAGAATTTCTTCGAATATGTCCTCGAATTCATTCGAGACTTGAGCAAAACTCAGATTGGAGAAGAATATGGTCCTTGGGTTCCCTTTATTGGAACTATGTTCCTATTTATTTTTGTTTCTAACTGGTCAGGTGCCCTTTTACCCCGGAAAATCATACAGTTACCGCATGGAGAGTTAGCTGCACCCACGAATGATATAAATACTACTGTTGCTTTAGCTTTACCTACGTCAGTGGCATATTTCTATGCGGGTCTTACCAAAAAAGGATTGGGTTATTTCGGTAAATACATTCAACCAACTCCAATACTTTTACCAATTAACATCCTAGAAGATTTCACAAAACCCTTATCACTTAGTTTTCGACTTTTCGGGAATATATTAGCGGATGAATTAGTAGTTGTTGTTCTTGTTTCTTTAGTACCTTCGGTGGTTCCTATACCTGTCATGTTCCTTGGATTATTCACAAGCGGGATTCAGGCTCTTATTTTTGCAACTTTAGCCGCAGCTTATATAGGTGAATCCATGGAGGGTCATCATTGACTAGCTTCCGAAATGGTCTTAAAAAAAAGCTTATCCCAACTCATACCGGTATATACGATCTAGAATAGGAGCAAAAAAAAAATGTATGATATTAGAGAATTAAAAAAAAGTAAGGGGGGTCGAGCTGGGTATATGTAAGGGCTCTAAGCCAATCCCTGTATATGTTTCGAAGAATGATTCTAGAATCCGGTTCAATAGAAGATACGGATGGTTTACGTTATTAAAGAAACAATGTATATGTGATATTAGATATTCACTAGTTATATATGGGCTATCCATATATATTATTTCCCATCCCACTGAATTTAGACGGATTCCAATGCAAGCCCTTCCGTTTTATCTGTGACTGTGGATTGAATGAATAAACAAATGAAGTCAAGCATGCATATAGAAGAGAAAGAGCGAAGAATTGAAAGAATGGAATGGTTCGGAACAAAGAAATGGAAGAACTGGAATCATATAGATTTACAAAGACTCCACGGATAGAAACTAAAAACGAGATATCGAAGTAGCTCTGATGATTCAGTAATATTATTATTTCAATTCAGAGTTCTTAGTTCTTTTTTTTTTTCGGATAGATCTTAAGTGATGGAATAATGAAGTAATAATTCATCGGTTGATTGTATCATTAACCATTTCTTTTTTTTGGTGCGAGGAACTTAATATGAATCCATTGATTTCTGCCGCTTCCGTTATTGCTGCTGGATTGGCTGTGGGACTTGCTTCTATTGGACCTGGAGTTGGTCAAGGTACTGCTGCGGGCCAAGCCGTAGAAGGTATCGCGAGACAGCCAGAAGCAGAGGGTAAAATACGAGGTACTTTATTGCTTAGTCTGGCTTTTATGGAAGCTTTAACGATTTACGGACTGGTCGTGGCATTAGCGCTTTTATTTGCGAATCCTTTTGTTTAATCCTATAAATGTGAAAAATAAATATTTATTTTCTTTTCCTATTTTATTGCCGCGGGCTTGCCTTGCCGAATTATATCCAAACTTAACTCCTACAATCACTTCTTCGTTGAGACAATACCCCCGGGGATGGAGTGATTTGAGGATGAGGAATTAGCATAGCAGACCCACTTGCTTTCTTCCCTTCCGTTCTTAATGGAAACTCTTTTTTACTTTTAGGAAGTGTTGCAACAAACAACAAACGAGGTATTTCGTAATTGACATGAAACCTGGGACTAAATAAATAGATTATTGAGAATTTCCATGGAAATAATAATAAAGAAAAATATTTATTAAAATGAATCTATTCATATTTATAATAAGGAAATTAATAAAAATAAATCAATCCAAAACAAAGGGGGCGAAGTGATACAAAAAGAACTCTGTTCCATTTTGTTGGTCCTATCTATAAGAGAAAAGCATATGAAAGATGTAACCGATTCTTTCGTTTCCTTTGGTCACTGGCCATCCGCTGGGAGTTTCGGGTTTAATACCGATATTTTAGCAACAAATCTAATAAATCTAAGTGTAGTGCTTGGTGTATTGATCTTTTTTGGAAAGGGAGTGTGTGCGAGTTGTGTATTTCAAGAATAGGCTGGATCCAACCGGCTGCACTTTCCTTTTTTTTTTTTGAATGGGAAAGTTATAAATAGGAAAGAAAGGTGCACGATCTCGACGAATTACTTCTGAATAAATTAAGAAATCATATGTAAGAACCATAGCATTTCGTAACTTATTGGTAAATCAACTTTGATTCTCTATCAGCCAATAATGTGGGACCTTTAACATGGTTAAAGCGAAACCGTTTGAAGTCCAGGCACAACATGGTACTCTTTCTACCACTACGTTAGTACGGAGATGGTTTCGAAAAAATGAATAGTTGGCAATTTATCCGATATAGAACACTCATATCGATAAAATGATTTGAACCATTTACTGTAAAAATAGGTGTCTCGCCCTTTTTTATCCAATGTTGAATCGATGACCTATGTCTAAAATAAGAAGAATTTTTTGGATTTGAAGAAAACAAAAAAAAAAGAAACAACTTTGCTGACAATGACAGATTTTTTGTCGGGTCGGAAGAGTCCTCCGAATATTCTGGTCTCGTATCATATCAGTTTTGATATCTTGGAATACGAACAGAGAAGAGAGGGTAGGCTCATTACATTAAAATAGATGGAATGACCCATTAAGTAACTGAGTGTGAGAGCCAAATGAATCGAAAGATTCATGTTTGGTTCGGGAAGAGATCATGGAAGTGAAGTTGTGAAATGAATGGGAAGATAATCTACTTTCATTAAGTGATTTATTAGATAATCGAAAACAGAGGATCTTGAGTACTATTCGAAATTCAGAAGAACTACGTGAAGGAGCCATTGAGCAGCTCGAAAAAGCCCGGGCTCGCTTACGGAAAGTGGAAATAGAAGCAGATGAGTTTCGAGTGAATGGATACTCTGAGATAGAACGAGAAAAATGGAATTTGATTAATGCCACTTATGAGAATTTGGAACGATTAGAAAATTACAAAAATGAAACCATTCATTTTGAACAACAAAGAGCAATTAATCAGGTGCGACAACGAGTTTTCCAACAAGCCTTACAAGGAGCTCTAGGAACTCTGAATAGTTGTTCAAACAGCGAGTTACATTTACGCACCATCGGTGCTAATATTGGCATGCTCGGGGCCATGAAAGAAGTAACTGATTAGCCCTTCTACTGTAGGCATTATTTTTTTTTTTTTTTCTTTGTTTCCGAAAAAGAATTAAGAGACACTAATGGTAACCATTCGAGCCGACGAAATTAGTAATATTATCCGTGAACGTATTGAACAATATAATAGAGAAGTCAAGATTGTGAATACCGGCACAGTACTTCAGGTAGGCGACGGCATTGCTCGTATTCATGGTCTTGATGAAGTAATGGCAGGGGAATTAGTAGAATTTGAAGAGGGTACAATAGGCATTGCTCTGAATTTGGAATCAAATAATGTTGGCGTTGTATTAATGGGTGACGGTTTGATGATACAAGAGGGAAGTTCTGTAAAAGCAACAGGAAGAATTGCTCAGATACCCGTTAGTGAGGCTTATTTGGGTCGTGTTATAAATGCTCTGGCTAAACCCATTGATGGGAGAGGTGAAATTTCAGCTTCTGAATCTCGGTTAATCGAATCTCCTGCTCCAGGTATTATTTCGAGACGTTCCGTATATGAGCCTCTTCAAACGGGACTTATTGCTATTGATTCGATGATCCCTATAGGACGCGGTCAGCGAGAATTAATTATTGGGGACAGACAGACCGGAAAAACAGCAGTAGCCACAGATACTATTCTCAACCAAAAGGGGCAAAATGTAATATGTGTTTATGTAGCTATTGGTCAAAAAGCATCCTCCGTGGCCCAGGTAGTGACCACTTTCCAGGAACGAGGCGCAATGGAATACACTATTGTGGTAGCCGAAACGGCGGATTCACCTGCTACATTACAATACCTCGCTCCTTATACAGGAGCGGCTCTGGCTGAATATTTTATGTACCGTGAACGACATACTTCAATAATTTATGATGATCTCTCCAAACAAGCACAAGCTTATCGTCAAATGTCTCTTCTATTAAGAAGACCGCCCGGTCGCGAAGCTTATCCAGGAGATGTTTTTTATTTGCATTCACGCCTTTTGGAAAGAGCCGCTAAATCAAGTTCTCGTTTAGGTGAAGGAAGTATGACCGCTTTACCAATAGTTGAGACTCAATCTGGGGACGTTTCGGCTTATATCCCTACTAATGTGATTTCCATTACAGATGGACAAATATTCTTATCCGCTGATCTATTCAATGCCGGAATCCGTCCTGCCATTAATGTGGGTATTTCTGTCTCGAGAGTAGGATCTGCAGCTCAAATTAAAGCCATGAAACAAGTAGCCGGCAAATCGAAACTGGAACTGGCTCAATTCGCAGAGTTAGAAGCCTTTGCACAATTCGCTTCTGATCTCGATAAAGCCACTCAGAATCAATTGGCAAGAGGTCAACGATTGCGCGAGTTGCTCAAACAATCCCAAGCAGCCCCTCTCACGGTGGAAGAACAGATAGTTACTATTTATACTGGAGCGAATGGGTATCTTGATCCGTTAGAAATTGGACAGGTAAAGAAATTTCTCGTTCAGTTACGTACCTACTTAAAAACAAATAAACCTCAGGTCCAAGAAATCATATCTTCTACCAAGACATTTACCGCGCAAGCGGAAGCCCTTTTGAAGGAAGCTATTCCGGAACAGATAGAACTGTTTCTACTTCAGGAACAAAAATAAAGAAATTGATCACTCTTAAGTACAAGACGAATCGTTGAGAAATGGCCCCGATTCGAATCATTCAAAATATGTTTCTTGACATAGCAATCTACAAAAATAGATGGAAATAAATTGCGTCCAATAGGATTTGAACCTATACCAAAGGTTTAGAAGACCTCTGTCCTATCCATTAGACAATGGACGCTTTTCATTCCGATTTCTTTCACATTCTGACTTTCCTATCTCCTATAAAAAAAAGAATAGGATTGTATGTGAAAGAAATATTTTAGGGACATATCAAAAGCATGTATTATAATAATTAATATGAAGCGGATAGCGGGAATCGAACCCGCATCGTTAGCTTGGAAGGCTAGGGGTTATAGTAGACGTCGATTCATCATTTTTAACGTCTCTAATTCAAAACCGAACATGAAATTTTGGTTTCATTCGGCTCCTTTATGGGATTCCCAAATCTAAGACATAAAAAAAACTAAAAAAAAAAAAGAAAAAATTTACGATGTATGGGAAAAGGGAGTCATAGCAAATCTGAATTCAAAGAAATCCATTTGGCCCATAACATCTATGTCAGCCTTTTCGTCTGAATGCACCCCAAATGACTTGCTTTTTAGATGATCCCTCTAGAAAGGGGAGGATTCTCACAAATCTTTCTAGTTACTTCGTTCCCTATTTGTACTTGCAAGAATCCTGAAGAAAAGAATTTTTTTGTTCCACCGAGCTGAAACAATATGTCGATGGCTCTAGTAAACCAAAGTCATCGTTTAATAGCTATTTGGCTTCAATCTCCCCCTAAAAAAAAATGAAAGATCTAGTTACGATTAGAAATAGACTTTTGTATCTTCATACATGGATCCCTTACTTATACTCATTCAATTGGAATGGTTGATCCAACTTAAAAAAAAAATTATGCTTCGCAATTCCATAATCCAATTTTGTTAGTCAATTTCTAATTGACTTGACTTTTGGATACAAATCACGAGAATGTATATTCTTCCTCAAATGTGGCATTGAGAGGTAAGGGATTAATGCCCTTTTAATAAATAAAGTTTTTGATCAGAATAGGAATCAAACGAAAGATCCCTTATCTATTTCACTTGTTAATAGAACGAATCACGCTTTTACCACTAAACTATACCCGCTACAATATAATTATTGTATACGGGCGGGCCATTTGTCGAACAAGGGCGTGAAACGTAATCAAGATAGGATCAGAATCATGAAAATTGGGGTGCTGACATGTTGTGCTCTGACGGGGAGACTTGATAAAATAGGAGAAGGAGGTTCATTTCAATAACAAGCTTTTATCGGGGAGCCGTTACTGATAGTCCCGGCCCGAAAGAGCCATTGAAGTCGGAACATAAAAATGAGTTGAGTTGTACAAGAATCCAGAGCTCCATTTTTCTTTTTCGAAGCTACTCCTTTTCCTATTCATTCAACTGCCAAATCTTATGAATTCGGGTCGATTGGATCGAGTGAAAAATCCTATTGTTTTGGTTGTGGACTCAAGGGTTCAGGTTCAAACATGTTCTTTGAAGAAATATATGAGTTCTATTATAATAGAAAAAAATATGTTTTTTTTATTCCATTTAAGTAAATCGAGAAAAGGAAAAACATAATAAGAAATGACACTCCTATCATAGGAATGGAAATAGCCTTGTTGCTGCTTCAATAACAAGCATTTTCGTTTTCAAATCAAATAAATCATTTGATCTATGATTCATTGGAACAAGGAATGGCCTGGCTAGGTACTGGCCAGGCCGGGGGAATAAAAGAAAGAACTTTTCGGACGAAATCAAAGAGGGACTCTTTCTATTGGAGATATCTGTTTCGAATCATTATCTAAAGGGAATTGATGATTGATCAAATTCGTCTATATTTATAGAATAAAGAAAGATAAGGAAAAACTTTTACATATGAATTATCCTTTTAAAATTGGGAGAGATGGCTGAGTGGACTAAAGCGGCGGATTGCTAATCCGTTGTACGAATTATTTGTACCGGGGGTTCGAATCCCCCTCTCTCCGTTTCTTCTGATCACTTGATATTTCCCTTTCGAATTCGAAAAAATCTCTAACCCCCTTTCTCATAGTTAAATGTATGGAATGGAGAAAGAAAATCCTAAGAAAATTAAGAAATCGAGCAAGGAAAAACCCCTGATTTTTTTTATTCATCACGTCCAGGATTACGTCCTGGATCATTAGATAGGAATCCGAAGATGAAGAGAGAAACAAAGAATATCACTACTGTGTAAACGAAGAGTTTGAGAGTAAGCATTACACAATCTCCAAGATCATTTTGGGGGAAATAGGGGAATAGATTCTCCATTTTTGTACCACATATTCCGTTTTGACACCAAGAAAAGAAGCGGTTTCTAGAAAACATAAGGAATTTGCAGGAATGAATTTGTAATAAGATTCTGATTCTTTCGTTAACAAAATGATCTCTCATACCTACAATTAGGTATTGTAGGGACCATACATAGGGTCTTCGACCCCCAGAAGGAATGAAGAAATGAGGTGATTCCGATTCATCTCGGTTATCCAAAAGAATTTCCATGTTTGAGTCGAGGGTTCATTATCTGATCTTATCAATTCTTAAGAATAGAATTTTTTTTTATCGAATAAATCATGAATGTTTCTAAGACAGTATTAAAGATCTCATCGAAAACTTACAGCAGCTTGCCAAACAAGGGCTAAGAGAAAAAAGAGCACAGGTATGACTGGCATAACATCTACGATTGGATTGAAAAAAGCATAAGCTTCGGGCAATTTGGCGAAGAAAAAGCTACTCGAATGAAGGGCAGAATTAAGACAGATCAAACTAAAGATATTAAGCATAACAAACATTTTGTTCTTGGAGAAAATTTCATTATTATTGGGTTATTGATATAAGGGGAAAATGAAGAAAGAAGGGAAAGTAGGCCGCAAAATCTTTCTTTTTCTTTGAACTCCCTCAATCAAAAATCCTTCAATTCTCAAATGAGAATAGAAGGAATCATACCTTACATACAATATCTTAATTGAATTATATGTAATGATCAATAAATTCATTTTGATTCTACATCTACATGTGTAGAATCATAGCAACAACCAATTCAATAGATATTGGGGCTGGAATTGACGAACAACCAATACCGATATTAGTGTTTATCGGTGTCGAATAGAAATAAAAATGGGGCGTGGCCAAGTGGTAAGGCAACGGGTTTTGGTCCCGTTACTCGGAGGTTCGAATCCTTCCGTCCCAGACCAATTCTATCATAACAAAGATTGTTCTTTTTAAGAATCTTCTGTTTAAGGGTGTAATGTTGGATACAATGTGATCCAATCTTTCTTTGTGATTTCTAATGATTCTTCTATAGAATCATATCTTCCCTTTCGATTTTGTTTCTCACAAACAAACGGATCGAGTATCAATGACATGTGGATGGAAATAAATATCTTTTTTGATATAGGTAGGATGGGAACAAAGATCAAAGTGAAATTCAAAAAAAAAAACTGGGTGGGCCATTCAGCGTATGTTCGCCCCCTCGCCCATATTCATATTGAAGGTTAGTTAGTCATTTGGATAAACTTTATGCCCCATATCTATGATATTTGGATTCTCACATGATGCATTCTGAGTCGAAATGCGAAATAAAAGAGAAGTCTCTACCTTCCCTAAAGTAAATATAAATAAAGATAGGGTAGACAAAATGACTAATTCTATGTGGATCCTGAATCCTAAAAAACGGGGGGGTTCTTGGTATTAATTCCATCGCTGGAATTAAAGCTCCTGAGACTGGGGTGGGACAAAATCAAACAAAATAGTAACAACGAATTGATATGAACCCATTTTGCTTTGTACTTATACAAGACAGGATAGCATCCCATAAGAAGATCCTTTTAAATTGGCTTTGGATATGATTCATGATCCCCATGGAATTCGTGTCGATATGAGTTAATCCGCAAAGGAAAGGAAGGTATCAATTTTAAGACCCTTGTCATCCGGATCTTATTAACAAACAAGAAAATTCAATACGGAACAGATTATTTTCTTTGGACCTAATTTCTTTTATTTTGTATTTGATTTGGCTCCAATGAATAATTGGAAATCAATGTAGCGATCAATTGGGGGAGGGGGGAGATTCATACATTCACTTTACTTTATGGAAAGATTCCTGAATCTGAAGTAAGGAAAAATCTGTAGAAAATGAACCATGCCTATATGTATTGTTATTGTTCTATTTCAGTGATCAGTGACACCGGTGTTTCAGTTTTGGCGAAAAAGATCTGCGATCCCTTAAATACCCACGATTACCCCCGGTAACACTTGTTTGGTGTATCTGATGAATACGATAAAATCAGACTCCTACGATTCTGATTTTATCAATCAGATGAAAGAATACCTGAAAGAATACCGACCTTCATTTTTTCTTTCATGAGCCCCTTCTATCCATCCCCAAGAAAACAAAACAATTGGATTTGTTTCTTGACCCATTTATCTGGTTTAAATTATTGATGATTCAATCGGAAAGGAAACATAGAGGTCTCTTATGATGATCAAATTCGCGTCTGATTTAATTAATCAGATATCTGCTAAACATTTTTAGATCCTCGTTGTACCGACTTGTTGATGGATTTAGAGATTCAATTCAGTCTTTACTGGAAAACTTATTTCCAGTAATGATGTCGAAGTAGGAAATTCTTGAAATTGTTTTTTATGATTCCTTATAAATTCTTTCTACTCGAAGAAGTGTGACATTGGTGAATCTATCCTATCGAGTCACTTGCGATCTTTCCCGGTCATTGGAATAGCTTATTTGGTTAATGACTCATTCTGTTCCGGTATCGGTAATCTAATTAAAGACCCTTCTTTAGTTTTAGTTGTTTGAGAAAGAATTGGATCTTTCATGATTCATCATCCCTAACAATCTGTTGAAGATGTAAAGAAGTGTTAAGCAACGCATTTCTTCGTGTTTTTTATAAATGTGTTTCATTCTTCTAATAAAATATGGGGTATAATTATATTCTTGCTGAGACTTCTCCAGATCCATCTATGAAAATGAAAGTATGGAGGACTTCATATACTATATACCGATTGAGCCAATGACTATTCATGATTCCATATTGAATCAATTCCATACCGGTCCAAAATTAGAGGAATGTTATGGTAAAACTTCGTTTGAAACGATGTGGTAGAAAGCAACGTGCGACTTGAAGGACATTATCGGCTGTGGATTCTTGTACCCACCATTTTATATATCAAAGAAGATGCTCTCGGCTCGACATAGTTTGTTCTATTCCACTAGGACCCCAATTTTGGGGTTGTAATAAAATAATATAATTATAATATAGCACATGATGGAGCTCGAGCATAAAGAATTGGTTCATTTAGCAGAGAGAAGGATCTAGGGTTAATGCCAATCAATAAGTTGGAACAACTTCGTAAGTATATCTTCGGTATAGAAATTGAAAGGATCAAGTTCGAACAAGTAAAAAAAAAAAAGTAAAATGAATTTGTCGAAATAGTTTTACCAATTCCGATCAAAAGTGTATCACAGGGGAATCAATCGTTTCCATAGAACGAAATAACAAAAGGTATGTTGCTACCCTTTTGAAACAATTAAGGATCACCGAAGTAATGTCTAAACCCAAGGATTCAAAGCAAAGATAAAATAAAGGATACCGGAACAAGGAAACACCGTTTTCAATTGTCTCAACAACTAGATCAGAATGGGGAAGAAATAAAATCGATTCTAGGCGAGACAAACAAAAGAGGTTAGAGACGGCTCAATAAATGTCTAAGGATTTCCCTTCGAGCTCTTTGAGAATGACCCAACTTGAGTTATGAGTACGAATGAGATTTCTTTTTTTTTTTTTTTTTTTCAGGAAGGAAGAACAAAAAAAAATGACTCAAATCATAGTCTAATTGATGATTTTGTGGATCTATTTGCCACTACAATACATAAATTCGAATCATTCTTTTTCGAGCCGTACGAGGAGAAAACCTCTTATACGTTTCTAGGGGGGGTTGTTCATTTATGTCTATCCCAATGAGTCATCTATCGAATCGTTGCAATTGATGTTCGATCCCGAAGAGAGGGAAGAGATCTTCGTAAAGTGGGTTTTTACGATCCGATAAAGAACCAAACTTATTCAAATGTTTCCGCTATTCTATATTTCCTTGAAAAAGGCGCTCAACCTACAGGAACTGTTCATGATATTTCAAAGAAGGCGGAGGTATTTAAGGAATTTCGAATTAATCAAATGAAATTAATGAAATAAAAAAAAAGGGGGGGGGTGCCCAGTATCTAGCTTTGTCTAATTGTTTCTCCACCATTCCTTATTTTTTTTCTCTATTCTCTATTCATTGTTGCTCTCACATGACCCCGTATCATAGAACTATAAAAAAAAAAGATCTTCTCTTGATATGAGACAGATAGAAAAAAGATTGAGTGAATAGATGAAATAACTGGGAAATTATGGGATTACCATCAATCAGATGGTTTTCGTTGGGACTCCACCAACAAACAAAAGGTCAATCTTGCTTATTGTACCTCTATTGAATAAATATTGAATAAACCCGACATTTTTTTCCTACCGGAATTCCTTATTTATTTCCCCACTCATACTTCATCCCTTATCTATGTTGTAGTGTCACTCCAACACAAGTCCTTGTTTTATTTATTGAATTGGTTTTCTCAACATTCAATTCATATTGACAATGGTGTATCGAACAAATATAATTCGATCGTGGATAAATAGATCTATTTATCCACATTTCATAAGTTTGTTTCTTTATTTCACTCAAATGATGGGTTCGTCAATTTCGTTGTGACACAAGAAGTATCTTAGTTAATATAATGAAAAAAAAAAAATAGAGTATGGGTAGTCTATAAATTTTTACATCTATTTAGATTTTCTCTATAATTTATCCCAGAATCTGTTGTATTTTCATCTGATCTCTGTTCATTTTTATGTTCACAATTGATCATCAAATCTTTCTTTTTGATCTGTTGCTAGTTCAATGTTTTGACGAGGTCGGGCAATCGAATCTCTTTATTTATTTTTTATTCCGATCGTATCTACACACCCTATTTATATGGGTTGCTAACTCAACGGTAGAGTACTCGGCTTTTAAGTGCGGCTATGGTCTTTTACACATTTTGATGAAGCAACGGATTCGTCCATACCATTGGTAGAGTTTGTAAGACCACGACTGATCCTGAAAGGGAATGAAAGGAAAAAACAGCATGTCGTATCAATGGAGAACTCTTAGAATACTTCATCCTTAACGGATCGATACAA
Organism: Persea americana; assembly: GCA_029852735.1. Classification (NCBI taxonomy): domain Eukaryota; kingdom Viridiplantae; phylum Streptophyta; class Magnoliopsida; order Laurales; family Lauraceae; genus Persea; species Persea americana. The sequence goes on along the minus strand of JAQQXO010000159.1, from coordinate 21,531 downwards.
AATCTTGTTTTGATTCTTTTCTTGGAAAGGGGTCAAATCAATTCAAGTTGGGTCGAGTGAATAAATGGATAGAGCCCTATAGCTCCAATTATAGGGAAACCAAAAGCAACGAGCTTCTGTTTGTTCTTAATTCGAATGATTACCCGATCTAATTAGACGTTAAAAATATATTAGTGCCTGATGTGGGAAAGGGTTCTCTTGTGAGTGGATCATCAATTCCTTTTTTTTCATGAATCCTAACTATTCTCTATTATGTTCTCTATTATGTAGTGGAGACGAATGTGTAGAAGAAACGGTATACTGATCAAAATTCATTATTCCAAAGTCAAAAGAGTGATCGGGTTGTAAAAATAAAGGATTTTTAACCATCTCTTGTAACTATAACGAACATAAATAAATTGGATGGAAATAGGATCCGTTGATTGTCCTTTCTGGCTCCGGGGTATCTATTCTTTTCTTACTATATACCTTGTTCTGACCGTATCGTACTATGTATTATTTGATAACTCAAGAAATCGCCCATTTGGTTCAAGTGTAATTTCAAATGGAAATGGAGGAACTACAAGGATATTTAGAAATGGATGGATTTCGGCAACAATACTTCCTATATCCCTTTCTATTTCAGGAATATATCTACGCGCTTGCTCATGGTCATGCTTTAAATGGATCGATTCTTTATGAACCGGTGGAAAATTTAGATCATGACAATAAATCCAGTTCACTAATTGTGAAACGTTTAATTACTCGAATGCATCAACAGAATCGTTTGATTATTTCGGTTAATGATTCTAATCAAAATCGATTCGTTGGGCACAACAATCATTTTGATTCTCAAATGATATCGGAGGGTTTTGCAGTCGTTGTGGAAATTCCATTCTCGCTGCGATTGGTATCTTCCCTAGAAGAAAAAGAAATAGCAAAATCTCATAATTTACGATCTATTCATTCAATATTTCCCTTTTTCGAGGACAAGTTATCACATTTAAATCATGTGTCAGATATACTAATACCCCACCCCATCCATCTGGAAATCTTGGTTCAAACCCTTCACTCTTGGATACAAGATACTCCTTCGTTGCATTTATTGCGACTCTCTCTCTACGAGTATTGGAATTCAAATAGTCTCATTACTTCAAAAAATTCCATTTCCCTTTTTTCAAAAGAGAATCAAAGATTCTTCTTGTTCCTCTCTAATTCTCATGTATATGAATGTGAATTCATATTCATTTTTCTCCGTAAACAACCCTTTCATTTACGATCAAAATCTTTTGGATCCTTTCTTGAGCGAACACATTTCTATGCAAAAATAGAATATCTTGTAGTAGTGCTTTGTAACGATTTTCAGAAAACCCTAGGGTTGTTCAAAGACCCTTTTATGCATTATGTCAGATATCAAGGAAAATCGATTCTGGCTTCAAGGGGGGCTCATCTTCTGATAAAGAAATGGAAATCTCACCTTGTCAACTTTTGGCAATGTCATTTTGACTTGTGGTCTCAACCGGCCAGGATCCATATAAAGCAATTATATAAT
>JAQQXO010000158.1:0-54723 GCA_029852735.1 Persea americana | reverse complement strand
ATTTTTACATGCATAATATGGAATATTTTATTTAATAGAATAACAGTGATATTATGGGAAAAAGATTTTAATATAAGTAAAGAAATAGAGCTATTTACAATAGGAAAACGATCTTTTTATTGATATTAAATTGGCTCCCTTTTGATGTGATAGGTACGTTAGGTCATATTAGTATGCTTGAATCTATTGGATTGCTTTCAAAGGAAGAACTGATAATTCTTTCTACAGCTCTTAGTAAAATTATTATTGAAATAAATAATGGATTATTTAAAATTGAAACACAGTAGAAGATATCCATTCTCAAGTTGAAATAATATTGATTAGTTTGTTGGGAAACGTGGGATGAAAATCCATAGCGGTAGATCTCGTAATGACCAAGTATTGTTAGATTTAAGACTTTTCATTAGAGACGAAATACAGAAAATTGTCTACTATATAAAAACTCTTTTTGATATTATGATTCATCTTAGCGAATGTTATAAAACAGTTTTTCTTACTGGATATTCTCATTATCAAGTGGCCATGCCTTTCTTCTTTTGGCCTTTGGTTTTCTTCTTATGCGGAAAGCATCTCTGACGATTTACTTCTTTTAGAGGCATCATATAGGGTGATTAATAAGAATCCCTTTTAGGATCAGCCGCTGGCTATGGTTCATCTTTTCCCTTGAATCGTAGAATGACAACTGAGTTGTTGGGGTTTGAAGATATGACCAGAATGTGATATATGCTCAGATGGGCAGAGGGAAAATAGAAAGGTTTGTAATTAATGCTTTAGCAAATATAAGTTCTACATTAAGTAAATTATCTCAGGATATTTGTCTTTATATGGGATATAATTTTTATTATTTATATTTTCCTGACTTCTTACTACTGGTTCAAGTATTATGCCGCATAAGAAAAATCCAGATGTCTTTGAATTGATAAGAGGGCGTTGTAATCATATAAATGCTTTTACTAATGAAATTAATTTAATTACTAGCAATTTATCTTCTGGTTACCATCGTGATTTACAGATAATAAAAGAGCGTTTTTTACCTATATTTGATGTTATTAAGAATTGTCTTTTTATAACAAGATATATGCTTGAACATATAATTATAAATGAAAATAGTATGGAGGATCTGCGATATAATTATGTCTTTAGGCGTTGAGCTAGTTAATAGGTATGTTCAAGAGGGAATGTCATTTAGGGAGGCATATAAAAAAAGTAGGAATTGCTATTCAATCAGGTAATTTTCAATTTATTAAAGTAATAAGACATTTTCATGAAGGTAGTCTTGGAAATTTATGTATAGATAGGATTAAAAATAGTATCGCATAAAGTTTTGACTTCTTTTAATTTATCTAAATCTAATGAATCCATAAATATACTTATTTATATACTTGAACTTGTCTCTAAATACAATGCACTACTTGGTTGATATTCTAGTTTGGCTATGATATAAGTCGTGCTCTATATTTAGAGCATAGGTAAAGGTGTCAATGAAATATTGACAATCTAGTATTAAACTGTTTTATTATTTTATTGTCTTTATTCATGATATATGAACAACCCTTCAATGGTTTTTTGATAGATTACCCATTTATAATAAGATTATAAAATAATCATCTAAATATAAATTTATATAAAATAATTAAATCTTTACGTATTAAAAATATACGTCCAATAATATCACGCAAAGATATTTTACTTAACAAATGGTAAAGTCTCTAAGGTCTATTTACAAGAATCTGTTTATCTAAATTATCTTCTACTCATCTTAAATCTTACATTATTTTACCCATACTTTACTAATGGTACTAATGTAAACTTTGATCATATTCTCCTATTATATCTACTTTGTAAAAAGTATGTAATAATAAATGACTAGAATCCCAGTCATCATTGAAAGAGATACAAAATCTCAATGAAAACAATATAAATTTTTAAGATAATTTCTAAGAAAAAATGTTACCTACCCAATTTTAATAAACTAATAAACTACTATACTACTATACTACTATATAAAAGTACTTACCATTGTATGTTAATAACACAAACAGTATTTCAATACTATTAATCTTTTACTAAGAATCTTTTGGTAAGAATATTAATTAAAAATACAGTCTTTAAAAGATGTAAGTACGCTGGTTTTTTTATTAGAGAGAAACCCTCTTATTAACGAGAATTAAATATTATTGATAATTTGTGATACTGTTCATAATTAAACAAATATCTAAAGAGCCAGCAAAAAGATTACGTTTACGTTTAGTATTGGGTACTCTTACATAGGAAAATAAGTAACAAAAATGTTATCATATTAGTCTTTTACCCAAGACTGCTATTATTGGTAAGCTAGGGTTCTTTCAATTGAAAGACTGAAGTAAATTACCAACAATTTTGTTGTTACAAAATCTTATTCTTTTAGAAGTTTAACTAATGCTTAGTATTAATCAAAACTGTTTTACTGATATTACTGATAAAATATGTAATAGACATTATTCGTAGTATTAAGCACTTTTGTAGTAAAACTCTGGGGCGATTAGCTCAGTAGGTTTAGAGTATTTGCCTTACGAGCAAAAGGTCGCTGGTTCAAGGCTAGCATCGCCCACATATTTTTATTGCTATAGTACAAAACTTCTTCACTAAAAAATTTAAGTAACGCATCGCAGAAAATAAGGCACAAATTTCATTTGCCAGTTTTACTAAAAGAAGTGGTAGAAGGTGTAGTTACTACATATATAAAAGATGTTTATATCGACGTTACATTTGGAGGGGGAGGTCATAGTTTAGGAATGATTAAAAAGCTTGCTACTGAAGCAAGTATTTTAGCTTTTGACCAAGATCAACAATCTATAGCAAACAATACTTTACAAGACAGTCGTCTTAAAGTTTTACATAAAAATTTTAGATATATAGAAAATATATTAAGAATACAGGGCATTTTTAAGGTTTCAGGAGTACTAGCTGATCTAGGCGTTTCTTCTCATCAGTTTGAGACTACTGAACGGGGATTTTCTATTCGTTATAATCAAATATTAGATATGCGTATGGATAAGCGTGTTAAAATATATGCTAAGGATATATTAAATAGTTATTCTCATGAATCTCTAGCAAAAATTTTCTTTAATTATGGAGAATTAAGAATGCTAAAAAATTAGCTACAAATATTGTTTTTAAGCGTAAAGAAAAAACCATAGAAAATACTGATGAATTAATAGAAATTATAAAAAATGATATTACAGCAAAAAATAAGCAGAGATTTCTTGCTAAAATATTTCAAGCATTGAGAATAGAACTTAATGATGATTAAGTTACCTTAAATATTTATTAAAATCAGTTATTAAAATCCTCAAAAAAGGAGCTAGAATAGCAGTAATTTCCTACCATTCCTTAGAAGATCGTTTAGTAAAACAGTTCTTTAAAAATGGGTGCTTTGAAAAAACTCCAATTGAAGATTTCTTCGGTAAGAAAAAATTTCCCTTACTACTTTATTCAAAAAAACCTATTTATTCTGGTAGAGAAGAAAGACAAAAAAAATACTCGTTCCCAAAGTGCCCGTTTGAGAATAGCTAAAAAAAATTTAACTAGGAAAACTTCAATGGATGAAGTAAGCCATATCTATAAAAAGATGCTATTTACTATTTACTATTTAAAATTTAAAATTTAAAATTTAAAATTTACTTAAGCATATATAAAAACACTACTAATTTTAAGGCAAGAAAAACATAAATAACTAAGATTTTTACAGTTAGTTTTAAATAAATAACAAGTATGCATACTGTAGAAAAAAGAAAACTATTTATATAACGATAGTTAGGTGTTAAAGTAAATCATGCATTTAGCTCTTTCTCATAAAAAGAATACAAAGAATGAAATACATTATTATTGCGTATATTTCACTAACAATATTTTAACAAGTTGTAAATATTCTATCATCTAATTTTATACTTGTACAGTATATTTTTAGGCTCTATTACTATTAAAGATAGCTAAGAATAGATGTAAGTAAAAAATTATATATATTGTTTAATACATAAGATATCATTGAACTATATGCCTTTTGTAGACAATTATAGATGATAGCTCATCTCCCTGTTTTCAATTAAGCTATTTAATTTTTCTATTATGGCTAATGTAAAGAAAAAAAAAAAAAGGAAGATTTCCGTACATAAAGAAAAAAGAGAAGTAGACAAGACAGACATAAAAGAAATAAAACCAGCAAATATAGCAATTTCTTAATATGAAAATTAAGATGAAAATGAAAAGAAATTTAGTAATACAAACTAATAAAAAAGAGATTATTATTGCAATAATACAAAAAGGAAAGTTATCTGAAGTATATTTTCATTGCAATGAAACAAACACAATGATAGGAGATATTTATTTAGGACTAATTAAGAATACAGATGATAGTTTAAAGGCAGCTTATATTAATATTGGCTCAGTTAAAGATGCTTTTTTACACTATTATGACTTAGGATTACAGTTCAAGTGCTTATTAGAATTTTTTATCTATTAAAAACTTTAAACTATCTATCACAAATTTACTATCATTTAGAAGTATTTACAATTAATTGGGATCTTAATAAGACAATACAAACTAATACAAAAAATCTTAGTACAGATTACCAAAGAGTCCTATCTCTAATAAAGGCCAAAATTAACCACAGAAATTTCTTTATATGGAAAATATCTTGTACTTATTCCTTATGTAGAAAAAATTTATGTTTATCAAAGAGAAAGAGACTATAAAAAAAGAAAACTATTTCTTTATTTTTTTAAAACCATCCAACCTAGTTGTTTTGGAATTATTGTAAAAAAAGGAGCGTTAAATAAAAAATATGAATTGTTAAAAACAGATTTGATTTATTTGACTAATAAATGGAGAAGTTTACTAACAAATTAAAAACAAATAACCCCCCATCTATATTAATGAGAAATATAAAATACCTCTACTATATATTTAAATATTTATACAATGTTACTTCTATTATTTGTGATAATCAATATCTATGTGAAGAAATGAGAAATTATTTTTTCAGTCTTCAACCAAATAAATTTGATATAATAAAATATTATTCTGATGAAATAGTACCTATATTTGAAATATATGAATAGAAAAACATATGAAAATGTCTCTTTGACAGAATATTCCTCTCATAGTTGGTGCTTATTTAATTATTGATCATACTGAAGCATTACATGTAATAGATGTGAATACTGGAACAGTAGAAGAAATTAATCATAAAAAAAAAATATTAGATATAAATTTAATAGCAGCTACAGAAATTTCCAGGCAGCTTATATTAAGGGACATTGGTGGAATTATTGTTATTGATTTTATTGAGATGTTAGAAATTGAACTAAGTAAAAATCTCTTTGAGCATTTAAAAATAATTATGAAAAATGATACTGCAAAATATAAGATTTTGCCACCTAATAAATTTGGTATTACACATATTATAAGAGAAAGAGTAAGGCACGAATTTAACTTTCAAAATGAAGAAAAAAACCCTAATTACCCTAAATATAATATTGAATCGCCGATAGAACATCTCTATAGAATAGAATCTATTATGCTAAAGGTAATGAATACTGGAAAAAAGTGTATATTACACACACATCCGTTTATCTCTGCCTATATGAAAATTGGCTATCCTTCATTACAACAAAAATGGTTTATTAAATTTAAAAAATGGATTAAAATCATTCCTAGATATTCATTTAAATATCTTGAGTATAAAGTTATTGATAAAGATAATAATATTATATTTCTCTATAAAAACTAATCTTAATAAGATTAACGGGTGTGGTGAAAATTGGTAAACACGCTAGGCTTAGAATCTGGTATCAAGTAAAGGTATAAGGGTTCGATTCCCTTCACCCGTACATATATTTATGTTAAAAACTAACAGATGAATAAAATAAAAATAGCTTTGCAAAAGTCAGGACGCCTTTCGAAGGATCTATTAAATTTCTTAAAGATTGCGGTATTTATATTACCTTCTGTTACAAAGACAAACTTAGAGCATTAGCAAGAAATTTTCCTATGGAGTTTTTTTTTCTCAGGGACGATGACATACCAAAATATATTCAAGACGGAATAGCTGATATAGGTTTTGTAGGAAAAAAACGTTGTTTGTGAACAAAACAAAATTGTTTTAATAAAAGAAAAGTTAGGCTTTGGTGTTTGTAGATTGTCTTTAGCAGTGCCTAAAGGCACCATATATAAAAATCTTAAAGATTTTTCAGGAAAACGTATTGCAACAAGTTATCCTAATATTCTAAAAAATTATTTAGAAGAAAAAAATATATGCTCTTATATTGTGAATATCAGCGGTTCGGTTGAAGTAACGCCAGATTTAGGTATAGCCTATGCAATTTGTGATATAGTTAGTAGTGGAGAAACGTTATTTAAAAATAATTTAAAAGAGATAGAACAAGTTTTTGCTTCAGAAGCTGTCATGCTTTGCTGTCCTAAATATAATCAATATAGATTAGTAAGGCTATTTATTTTTCGTATTCAATCAGTTAAAAGAGCCAGTAAGAATAAATTACTCTTATTTCTGGCTCCTAATAAAAAATTAGATAAGATTTATTCTTTTCTTGGTAAAAATAAGGCTATCCTTCATTTCAGTATTATGAATAAATGGAGTTATATACAGATAATCGTAGATGATAAAATTATCTGGAATACAATATATAATCTAAAAATAAACGGGGCAAAACAAGTTATCGTACTTCCTATTCAAAAATTATTATATAAAGGGTAATGCTATGGATGAAGTAATTTAAACAAAAAAGATTCCAACTTACAAATATTGAAAACAAAAGTTATATTCATATATAAATATGGAGCATTAGTAGAGGGGATTCCTCTCAATTACACCTTTGATAAAGTGTTTTTTTATACTGGAGTTATTTCGTATATAGTAAGTATAGCCACTGAACTTTACTACGAATTTGTCTTAATAACTAATTTGGTTTATCTTGGAACAGAAAGTTTTCCAAGAGTGCTTTTTTATGAATCACATAAAATTAAGTTAAGACCTTTAGATGAAGGGATGCATTTATCTTCTGTTTATATAGCTACCGTTAAAAAATTAAGCTACAATGGAATAGGAGTTCTATCCTATTACTTTTCAAATACTTTTTATCGTTCTCAATATTTTGTCATAGGTGATAGTTTCATACATAATAGGCCAGTAGATAGTCAATATTTAAATAAATTAAATGAAGGTATAACAGGGCAACATACTTTTTCGTGGAAAAATATTTACTTTATGCTAAAATTTTGTTTTAGTGAATCCTGCTATAGACGCTGTAGCAAAGAAACAGATATACAAATTTTTATTAAAATAGATGGCAAAGGAATTTCCTATATTAATTCAGGTTTTGGTTTTTTCGACCATCTTGTGGATCAAATTTGCATTCATGCAAACATAGATTTAGTTTTTAAAGTAAAAGGAGATTTTCATGTAGGAGAACATCATATTATTGAAGATACTGCTATTGCAGTCGGCAATAGCTTAGCAAAATCTTTAAGAGATAAGCGAGGAATTGTACGGTATGGATTTTTATTACCTATGGATGATGCTTTAGTTCAGGTATCTATAGATATAGGAGGAAGAAGTCATTTAACTTGGAAAGTTTCTTTTGAAAGAGAAAAAATAGGAGAGGTTCCTACAGAAATGTTTGCGCATTTTTTTAAATCTTTTTCTTCTGTTGCATATTGTAATCTTTATATTAATGCTGAGGGGAATAACGAACATCATAAAATAGAAGCTATATTTAAGGCTTTCTCCTGTACTCTTAAAATGGCAACAAATCGTAGTTATACAAATGATAGATTACCTAGTACCAAAGAAATACTATGACAACAGTAATTATAAAATATCCAGCAGGAAACGTGCAATCAGTAATTCTTGCACTTAAACGTCTAGGACTTAGACCTATACTAACTGACCAAAAGGAAGTAATTAAAAGTGCAGATAAAATCATTCTACCAGGAGTAGGAGAAGCAAAATCAGCAATGAGATATTTACGTAAAAAAGGTTTACACGAAATTCTCCCTTTTCTTAAACAACCTGTATTAGGAATTTGTCTTGGAATGCAATTACTTTGTAAATATTCAGAAGAAAATGATACTATATGCTTAGGTATATTTGATTTATATGTGAAAAAATTCAACAACCACCTTGAATATAAGGTACCGCATATTGGATGGAATACAATATATAATCTAAAAGGAAAGCTATTTGAAGAAATAGGGAAAAAACACTTTCAATACTTTGTTCATAGTTATTATGTTCCTACTTGTCTATATACAATAGCCTCAGCAACATATAAAAATAATTTTAGTGCTGCTTTGCAGAAATACAATTATTATGCTACACAATTTCATCCAGAAAAGTCTTCATTTGAAGGACAAAAAATACTAATAAAATTTATAAAACTTTGAATGAAAAACAATTTAAACTTATACCATCGATTGATTTAATAGATGGAATATGTGTTAGACTTACTCAAGGAAATTATCTACGCACAGCCAAATACAACAAAGATCCACTAAAGATATCCTTATATTTTCAAGATATTGGAATTTCTAGATTACATTTGGTAGATTTAGATGGGGCTAAATATGGAAAGATTGTTCAATGGAGAGTTTTGGAAAATATATCAAAAAATACTGAAATCATTATAGATTTTGGAGGTGGAATTCAAAGTTATCAAGATATAAGGGTTGTTTTTGAATGTGGAGCTAATATAGTAAATATTGGTAGTATTGGAGTGAAAAACTTACAACTTATGAAAAAATGGATTAAATCTTATGGAAGCGATAAAATATGTTTAGGAATGGATGTAAATAATAAAAAAATTGCTATAAATGGCTGGAAAAAAATGACAGATATTTACTACTGTAATTTCTTAAAAGAAAAAATAAGTGCTGGAATAGAAAATTTGTTTTGCACAGATATTTCTAAAGATGGCCTTTTATCTGGCCCTTCCTTACAATTCTATGAAAGAATACTTTTGATGTATCCAAAAACAAAACTTATTGCTAGTGGGGGAATAAGCTATTTAACAGATATACAATATCTAAAATCTATTGGTTGCTACGGGATAATACTTGGTAAATCGCTTTATGAAAATAAAATAACTATTTCAATACTTAGAGAATTCATGAAGAAATGCTAACAAAACGTATTATACCGTGCTTAGATATAAAAGATGGAAAAACAGTAAAAGGCGTTCGTTTTCAACATATAAAGGATGCAGGAGATCCTCTAAAACTGGCAATGTTTTATGCTAAAGAAGGGGCTGATGAACTTACATTTCTAGATATAAATGCAACACAAGAAAATCGTAAAACCTTCGTTTCACTTGTACATAAAATTGCTCGTAATCTTTACATTCCTTTTACTATTGGAGGGGGAGTTTCTTCTTTAGAAGATGTAGAAAAATTGCTAAATGCAGGGGCTGATAAAATTACTGTTAATACAGAAGCTCTTAAAAGACCTCAATTGCTTAATGAAATGGTGGAAAGATTTGGAAGCCAATGTATAGTATTAGCTATAGATATTCAAATTCATAAAAAAGAATGGTGGGTATATATAAATGGAGGACGGATAAAAACATCGTATAAAGCATTTGACTGGGCAAAAGAAGCTGTTGAACGAGGTATAGGTGAAATTCTACTTACTTCTATGAACAACGATGGTACTAAGAAAGGATTTTCTATTGGAATAACTAGGACCTTTTCAGAGAAACTTTCCATACCTATTATAAGTTCTGGAGGAGCAGGTAATATGGAGGATTTTTACGAAGTATTTAAAATTGGTAAGGCAGATGCAGCTATATCTGCCAGCATTCTTCATTTTGGGGATATAGAAATACCCAAACTTAAAGTTTACTTGTCCATAAATAATATTTTCATTAGATGAAAGCCCCATCTATAGAATATATTAATTTTAATAAATCACTGGAAGGTTTAGTAACAGTGATTATTCAAGATGCTTATACATTAAAACTACTCATGTTAGGTTATATGAATGAGGAAACCTATCAAATTAGTTTACAAAGTAAAAAAGTAACTTTTTATAGTAGATATAAAAAAAGAGAGTGGATCAAAGGGGAAGAAACTTATCATTATTTAGTCATTAAAGATTTTTTTATAGACTGTGATAAAGATACTATATTAATTAAAGTAACACCGATCGGTCCTACCTGTCACCAAGGATTTAATAGTTGCTTGGGAGACATGAATGAAGAATGCTATGTTTTTTTTAGATACATTGAGAAAATTCTTTTTTTAAGAAGAAAAATAGAAATAGGTATTCAGAAGTCTTATGTTAGAGATCTATTTGAAAAGAGTATGAATAAAATAATTCAAAAAGTTGGAGAAGAAGCTATTGAACTTATTATAGAAGCTAAAGATAATAACAAAGAACGCTTTATTAATGAAGCAGCTGATCTATTATTTCATTATTTAGTCTTACTTCAAGCAAAAAAATTAAAATTAAAAGATATTCTATCTATTTTAAAAAAAAGACTTTAAAAGTTAGATCTCTAACGAAATTAGACACTTTTTTATTGTTGAATAATCTTATTACCACATTAATAACAACAGCATATAAAATATTACAACAGTAATTTTAGAATATTTAATTCATAATTAAGAATTTTTAAGTAAACACTCTAAAGATAAAGAAGAATAAAAACAAAATTGCATTACTAATTTTTTATAGACAGGAATCCTGCTTGATAGCTTAATTGTATAAATTGTTGTACAGAAAGTTGATCAGCTCTTTGATCAAGAATTGGTATTTTATAAAAAGATTCAGATAAATTCAAAGATTTCAGCGTATTGCGTAGTTTCTTACGACGTTGTTTAAAGGAAACTTTAACTATTTTAAACAATACTGATTCATTAAACTTTTTTACAATATATGATTTTCTATGAAGACTAATTACGGAAGATTTTATATATGGATAAGGTGAAAAAAAATTATTGGTAATAGTAAAAATATTTTCTACTTCATAAAAAGCTTGTATAAGAACAGAGAGGATACCGTAAGTTTTATTTCCATAAGTAGAAACAATCCGTTCAGCTACCTCTTTTTGAAACATTCCTATACATTCAGTAATACAATTTCTATATTGAAGTAAATAAAATAATATTTTAGAAGAAATATGGTATGGAAAGTTTCCAATTAATGCAAAAGAAGACAACATAGTATGATTATGAAATAAATCCATATGAATAATACGGTTTTTTAATGATGGAAAAACTTTATTAAGATATTTTACATATTCTGTGTCTAATTCTATAACAAATAAATCATTAGTTCTATACAGAAGATATTGTGTCAATATACCAATCCCCGGTCCTAATTCAACTATAGAAGAATAATCTTTTAAGTAAATATTTTTAACAATTTTCTTAGCTATTTTTTCATCATGTAAAAAATGTTGACTTAAGTGTTTCTTTGGAAATACTGTTAACATCGTTAATATTATATATTTTTTTTTAATTGTTCATCAATTATAGGCGTTTTGATTTTATCAAAAAGTAATATACTGTACTTACATATCGGTTCATTAGGGCAGAGTAATTCTTTGTTTTTTAAAGATTTCCAAGTAAGAGGTTTCATTCTAAAATAATTCATAATATTTTCATTAGTTATAGGTAAAAACGGCTCCGATAACTTAGCTATAATTACAGATATATGTAAAGATACGTATAAAATGGTTTTTGACCTAGTATAATTATGTTCGTATATTTTCCATGGAGCCTCTTCTGTAAGATATTTATTTCCCAAGCGAGCAATTTTCATTAATTCGTTCAAAGCTTCACGAAAGTGATATTTTTCTATGAGTGATCCAATGTTATCAGTGAATAATAGAAGATTTTTAAGTACTTTTCGATCCTTAGAAATAATAGTTGAAGGAGAAGGGGTAACACCACAAAAAAAACTTTTTAGTAAGCACTAATATACGATGTATGAAATTACCTAATATTCCTACTAATTCTGAATTATGATGTAATTGATAATCTTTCCATATAAAGTTATTGTCTTTATTTTCTGGCATTTTATTTATTAGCACAAATCTTAGTATATCTTGTTTATTAGGAAATTCTTCTAAATATTCATGTAACCATACAGCCCAATTTATTGATGTAGAAATTTTTTTGTTTTCTATATTTAAATATTCATTAGCATAAATTTTTATTGGTATAATATAATATCCGTGTGTCTTTAGCATCACAGGAAAAATAATACAATGAAAAACAATATTATCTTTACCAATAATATTTATCAAAGAAGAATATTTATTCTTCCAATAATATTTCCAATTTGTTTTATGATTTATTGACCATTCAATGGAAGATGAGATATATCCAATAGGAGCATCAAACCATACATATAATACTTTATTATCTACTTTTTTAATGGGAACTGGCACTCCCCCACGTTAAATCTCTAGTTATTGAACGTGACTTTAAACCACCATAAAAAAAAGATTTATATTGGCTGTAAACATTGGGAGACCAATATTTTTTTAGAATACATTGTTTAATAAATGCTTCATAATTAGTTAAGGGCAAAAACCAATGTAGAGTTTCTTTAAGAATTGGAGTACTGCCACTAAAAGCAGACATAGGTAATATTAGATCTTTGGGACTAAGAGAGATACCGCATTTTTCGCATTGATCTCCAAAAGCTTTAGAATTGTTACAATATGGACATATTCCTAATATATAACGATCAGCTAAAAACTGTCCTTCTTTCTCATCATAAAATTGTTTAGATACCTCTTCAATAAGATTGCCTTTATATATGATGTTATTAAAATAATCGCTAACTGTTTTATGATTTATTGATGAGGATGTTCTTGAGAAGTGATCAAAAGAAATATTAAATTTTTCTAAACATTCTTTAATAAGTAAGTTATATTTATCTACTACTTTTTGTGAAGTAATACCTTCTTTTTTAGCACGGAGAGAAATAGGGACTCCGTGTTCGTCAGTACCGCAAATAAAAATTACATCTTTACCATTACATCTAAGATAACGAACATAGATATCAGTTGATATATATACGCCAGCCAAATGTCCAATATGAAGAGGACCATTAGTATATGGTAATGCCGCTGTTATTGTATAAAAATGATATATTTCAGACATTATAAACGTATAAAACAATATTTAAAAAGTATAATTACTACCTATATTACTATCTTTAATATGTTGTTGGGCTTAAATAATCTATATAGAAATATATATAATGAGTGGAAGTAGAGAAAAATCTTCTCTACCTACAGTAATTGGGCAGCTACTTACTCTCCCAGGATCTACCAAGTACCATCAGCGCTATCGAGCTTAACTTCTCTGTTCGGAATGGTAAGAGGTGTACCCTCGACGCATCCGTCACCCAATGAAATAAAATTATATTTTCAATACTATTCTATATTAGTAGAAACGCTACGAGTAAATTAGTACCACTTGGCTGCGACATTTCTGCCTTTACACCTATAGCCTATCAACGTCGTAATCTTCAACGACTCTTAAAAGAAGCCTTATCTTGTAGCGAGTTTCGTACTTATATGCTTTCAGTGCTTATCTTTCCCGAACATAGCTACTCAGCGTTGCACTTGGCAGCACAACTGATATACCATTGGTTCGTCCAACTCGGTCCTCTCGTACTAGAATTAGCGTTACTCAAGCTTCTAACGCTCGCAATAGATAGAAACCGAACTGTCTCACGACGTTCTGAACCCAGCTCGCGTGCCACTTTAATGGGCGAACAGCCCAACCCTTGGGACCTACTTCAGCCCCAGGATGTGACGAGCCGACATCGAGGTGCCGATCCTCCCCGTCGATATGGGCTCTTGGGGGAGACTAGCCTGTTATCCCTGGAGTACCTTTTATCCTTTGAGCGATGACCCTCCCATTTGGAATCACCGGATCACTATGTCCTACTTTCGTACCTGATAGACTTGTTAGTCTCACAGTCAAGCACCCTTTTGCCATTATACTCTTATGCACGGTTACCAAGCGTGCTGAGGGTACCTTTGAAAGCCTCCGTTACCTTTTAGGAGGCGACCACCCCAGTCAAACTACCCACCACGCACTGTCCTCGTTACCGAGTAAGGTTTAAGATAGATAAAGGGTGGTATTTCAAGGATGACTCCATATAACCTAGCGATCATACTTCAAAGTCTCCCACCTATACTACACATTATTTATCCAAAGTCAATACGAAGCTATAGTAAAGGTTCACAGGGTCTTTTCGTCCCATTGCGAGAAACCGGCATCTTCACCGGTACTACAATTTCACCGAGCTCACGGCCGAGACAGTATCCAGATCGTTACACCATTCGTGCAGGTCGGAACTTACCCAACAAGGAATTTCGCTACCTTAGGACCGTTATAGTTACAGCCGCCGTTTGCTAGGGCTTCAGTCGAAAGCTTCACAATAGTTAACTAACTTCCTTAACCTTCCAGCACCGGGCAGGTATCAGCCTCTATACGTAATCTTTAGATTTAGCAGAGCCCTATGTTTTTGTTAAACAGTCGTCTGGATCTCTTCACTGCGGCCTTCTAACTATCTAACCTAAATAAGAAGGCGACCTTTCTCCCTAAGTTACAGGTCTATTTTGCCTAGTTCCTTAGCCGTGATTAACTCAAACACCTTAGGATTCTCTCCTTGACCACCTGTGTCGGTTTTGGTACGAGTTGCTTTTATCTTAGGTGTAGGGGATTTTCTTGAAAGCCTTTAGCCGTACTATCCATTCTTCCATTATGGAAATAATGGTACTTTTGAAATTGAGCAACATATACGGGTTTTCCTATATATATTATACCCTATTACTTCAACGTGCAATTCCGTAAACACGCGACAGTTTCATATCTTCGTCACCCCATAACAATAAAAGCAAGTAGCGGAATATGTTACCGCTTATCCATCGATATCGCCTTTCGACTTAATCTTAGGCCCCGACTAACCCTCAGTTGATTAGCATAGCTGAGGAAACCTTAGTCTATCGGTGTGCAGATCTCTCATCTGCATTATCGTTACTTATGTCTACATTTTCTTTTGTAAGAACTCCACTATTCTTCACAAAATAGCTTCTACGTTATTTACAATGCTCCCCTACCGAATTTTAATTCCCAAAGCTTCGGCGCTATACTTATGCCCGATTATTATCCATGCTCGATCACTAGACTACTGAGCTGTTACGCACTCTTTAAATGAATAGCTGCTTCCAAGCTTACATCCTAGCTGTTATAGTAATCAAACCTTGTTTTATCAACTTAGTATATACTTAGGGGCCTTAGCTGTTGGTCTGGGTTGTTCCCCTCTCGGATATGGACCTTATCACCCATACCCTCACTGTTGTAAAATATATTATAGCATTCGGAGTTTGTCAGAAATTAGTAGGTGATTGAAACCCCCGCATCCAATCAGTAACTCTACCTCTATAATACTTTATACAACGCTGTACCTAAATACATTTCGGGGAGTACGAGCTATCTCCGAGTTTGATTGGCCTTTCACCCCTACCCACAGATCATCCGAAGACTTTTCAACGTCTACCAGTTCGGTCCTTCACTATATGTAACAATAGCTTCAACCTGTCCATAGGTAGATCACTCGGTTTCGCGTCTAATACTACAGACTAATATAGCCATATTAAGACTCGCTTTCGCTACGGCTACACAGCTTAACTGCTTAACCTTGCCAGTAAATATTAACTCGTAGACTCATTATGCAAAAGGCACGACGTTACCCTATAAAAAGGGCTACGACTGCTTGTCAGCAAATGGTTTCAGGTTCTATTTCACTCTTTTTTTAAAGTACTTTTCATCTTTCCCTCACGGTACATTGTTCACTATCGGTCTCTGAGGAGTATTTAGCCTTACCGGATGGCACCGGTTAATTTAGACAGGATTTCACATGTCCCAACATACTCAGGTTGCTACTTAGTAGAAATAATGTTTGTATACGAGATTATCACTCTCTTTGATTGATATTTCCAGATCATTCTACTACATAATTTCAATCTATACTGTTAGACCTATAACACCATAAATTTGTTAACACTTTACGGTTTTGGCTTTATCCATTTTCGCTCGCCACTACTCACAGAATCACATTTGTTTTATTTTCCTCTAGGTACTAAGATGTTTCAGTTCCCTAGGTTTGCCTTACTTTATGTAATACTATATCTTCAATATAGCAGGTTGCCCCATTAGGAAATCTGCAGATTAAATCCATATTATTGCTAATACCTGCAGCTTATCGTAGCTTTTCACGTCCTTCATCGCCTCTCAGAGCCAAGTCATTCACCATACGCTTTTAGTTGTTTCTTACTATATAAGAGATATAAAGTGGAGAATATCAGAATCGAACTGATGACCTATTGCTTGCAAAGCAAACACTCTAAACCAATTGAGCTAATTCCCCGTGACAGTAGTCCCGCGTAGATTTGAACCACGGCCCCCTACATTATCAGTGTAATGCTCTACCTACTGAGCTACGAGACTATTAATAGTAAAACCTTATACTTTATTTTTAAATAGAAATAAAATCTCTGAAAAAGGAGATATTCCAGCCGCACCTTCCGATACGGCTACCTTGTTACGACTTAGCCCTAGTCATCAATTTTACCTTAGGCAGGCCCTTTAAAAAGGCTGCTGACTTCAGATATACCCGACTTCTCTGGCTTGACGGGCGGTGTGTACAAGTTACGAGAACGTATTCACCGCGCCATTGCTGATACGCGATTACTAGCGATTCCAGCTTCATAGAGTCGAATTGCAGACTCCAATCCGAACTTAGACTGGTTTTAGAGATTAGCTCCTGGTCGCCCAGTGGCTGCCCTTTGTATCAGCCATTGTAGCACGTGTGTAGCCCAAGACATTAAGGCCATGATGATTTGACATTATCCCCACCTTCCTCACAGTTTGCACAGGCAGTTTTGTTAGAGTCCCCGGCTTTACCCGTTGGCAACTAACAATAGGGGTTGCGCTCGTTATAGGACTTAACCAAACACTTCACAGCACGAACTGAAGACAACCATGCAGCACCTTGTATTACGTCTTATAGACTAAGTTGTTTCCAGCTTATTCGTAATACATTTAAGTCTTGGTAAGGTTCCTCGCGTATCATCGAATTAAACCACATGCTCCACCGCTTGTGCGAAACCCCGTCAATTCCTTTGAGTTTCAATCTTGCGATCGTACTTCCCAGGTGGATCACTTATCGCTTTAGCTTAGCCACTGAATATAGTTTTTCCAATAGCTAGTGATCATGGTTTAGGGCAGTGGACTACCAGGGTATCTAATCCTGTTTGCTCCCCACGCTTTAGTGCCTCAGCGTCAGTGAATATTTAGCATCCTGCCTTCGCTATTGGTGTTCTGTATGATATCTATGCATTTCACCGCTACACCATACATTCCAGATGCTCCAATATTACTCTAGATTATCAGTATCAATAGCAATTTTACAGTTAAGCTGTAAGCTTTCACTACTGACTTAATAAACAGCCTACACACCCTTTAAACCCAATAAATCCGGATAACGCTTGTGTCTTTCGTATTACCGCGGCTGCTGGCACGAAATTAGCCGACACTTATTCGCATAGTACCTTCAGGCTACTATCACGTAGTAACTTTTATTTCTATGCAAAAGTAGTTTACAATCTAAAAGACTGTCTTCCTACACGCAGCATAGCTGGTTCAGAGTTTCCTCCATTGACCAATATTCCTCACTGCTGCCTTCCGTAGAAGTCTGGTCCTTGTCTCAGTTCCAGTGTGGAGGGTTACCCTCTTAGATCCCCTACTGATCATTGCCTTGGTTGAGCCATTACCTCTACCAACTAACCTAATCAGACGCAGGCTCATCTCTTGCCACTTAAGCTTTAATAAAGGTTACATGCAGAAACTTTATATTATGGGGTATTAATCAGAATTTCTTATGGCTATCCCCCAGCAAAAGGTAAATTGCATACGCGTTACTCACCCATTCGCCGGTAGCCATCAAAAGAAAATAATATTTATTTTGCGTTGCTCCTTGACTAGCATGTGTAAGGCTTGCCGCTAGCGTTAATCCTGAGCTAGGATCAAACTCTTCGTTGTAGTTTTTTTTTTTTAAGTTTAATTCTTTCAAAAGAAAATATAAGGCGTTAAAAATTAACTATGTTAAATCGTTAAAGATATTATATCTTTATATTTGTTTCAAAACTTTTAAAAATTAAATGATAAAAAATTGTTATAAAATTAATAGGTTTGAACCTATAGAAATAAAAACATCAGAGTTGAATTTTAAAATTCCATCTAAACTTATTGTTGAATATCCTTCAAAAGAGCGAGACGAAGCTCGTCTGATGGTTATTCATAGAAAAACAGGTAAAATTGAACATAAATATTTTAAAGATCTAATATATTATTTTGATAAAGAAGATGTAATTATTTTAAATAATACGAAAGTTTTTCCTGCTATATTAAATGGTTATAAAGAACAAACAAAAGCAAAAATAAAAGTTTTTTTACTTAGGGAATTAGATAAAAAAAATAAAATTTTAGATGTATTAGTAGAGCCAGCTAGAAAAATACGTATTGGAAATAAAATCTTTTTAAGAAAAAAAACTCTTAAACATAACTATAATTTAGTAGCTGAAGTCATTGATAATACAACGTCAAGAGGAAGAATATTACGTTTTCTTTCAGATCTTTCTTATCCAGAATTTAAAAACCAACTTTATGCTATCGGCAAAACACCTCTTCCTAAATATATAAAAAGAGAAGTAGAGAAAAAAGATTATGAATGGTATCAGACTATCTATGCAAAAGAAGAAGGGTCAGTAGTAGCTCCAGCCGCTGGGTTACATTTTTCTAAACATTTGTTAAAACGATTAGAAATTAAGGGGATTTCACTAGCAGAAATTACATTACATATTGGTTTAAGTGCTTTTTCAGAAATAGAAGTAGAAGATTTATCTAAACATAAAATGGATTATGAAAAAGCAAATATTAAAAATAATATGTGTAAAATAATAAATACAGCTCTTTCTAAAAAGAAACGGATTTGTGCTGTAGGAAATAGTGTTATGCGTACAATTGAAAGTTCAGTTTCCGTTAGTCGTCATTTAAATCCGTTTGATGGATGGACAAATAAATTTATATATCCACCTTATAATTTTAGTATTGCAAATACTCTTATTTCTAACTTTCATATGCCTAAATCCACATCGTTTGTGATGGTTGCGGCTTTTATGGGGTATGATTTAACCATGAAAGCCTATCAAAATGCAGTTAAAGAAAAATATAGGTTTTATTCTTATGGAGACGCTATGCTTATATTATGACTACAACACATTACAAATAAAATTACTTAATCATAAGTAAAGTATACCTAATGATACAAATAGGTACAATTTTAATTGTTCTGCTTGTATAAATGAAAGATAAAACTATGAATAATATTATATTACGTAGATTATTTTATACGTAATAAAGCAGTTTTAGTAGTATTATATATGTTATATTATTAGTATAATTGTTACTATATTTTAATATATTGCTACATATTTATGAACAAATAATTAAAGGATAATAAAGAATTTTAACTTATATATAATACTATATAATATTTTATAACAAGTAGTCATAAAGATCTAAATAGAAGCTATATTTGGGTTAGCTTAATATATATTTAAAATAGGCTTTTTTAGCATAAAGTAACACATATAATTAAAGTTAAATATTATTTTAACTTACCTTAGATAATGCGATGTAAAGGGGGAAGAATCTTATCATTAATAATAATTAATAAATAGTTTATTAAGAGTTAATACTAAAGAATTAAAACGATAATCAATATATGCATATCGTTGGCAGTAATACAGATACTTTTGTTTTTAAATCTTTACAATATACTCATAAAAAGCTATTTATAGGTAGTAAATATAGGTGGCTGCTCTAGCAGTAATTTATGTATTAAACAATTGAAAGTTACTTATAATATAATAAAGACTAGTATAATGATAATAATGATAATAATGATAATAAATACATTAAATACATTAAATACTCTTATTTAGCTATAAATAGTACAATTATCTATTGTCCTCCATTTATGCGTCATAAACTAAGCTGGTAATAATTGATAACTTATAGATATATTATAGATCAATAATAACTTTATTGTTGTATTTATCACCATTATAATATTCTAGTTTCTATGTAAAACAAACAACAACCTAACTATAAAATAGTTCATTTGCAAATGAAGTAAAGATATGAGATATTTTATAAAACTATCATATAACGGAACACGATATAATGGTTGGCAACTTCAAAAAACAGGTCTTTCTGTAGAAGAAGTAATTGAAAAATGTCTTTCACATTTATTAGGAAATAATGTAGATATTATTGGTTCTGGACGAACAGATAAAGGTGTTCACGCTAAAGAATATTTTGCTCATTTAGATTATAAAATACAGTTAGATAAAAAAATAACTATTAGACTTAACACATTTTTACCTAAAGATATTGCGGTGTATGGGATTTACCTAGTGACGCCACAGGCGCATTCCCGTTTTAGTGCAATCAGCCGTACATATGAATATAGAATTTCCTTATATAAAAATCCTTTTTGTAATGAATTAAGTTGGCATAGTCAATATGAACCATTAAATATTTACTTGATGAATAAAGCATCTGAAATACTAAAAAAGTATACTAATTTTAGTAGCTTCTGTAAATTTAATATATACAATTGCTATTGTAATATAGAATATGCACACTGGAACTATAAAGAAGGTAAACTATTTTTTGAAATAAAAGCAAACAGATTTTTAAGAAATATGGTAAGATCTTTAGTAGGTACGCTTTTAAACGTAGGAAAAGAAAAACTCAATATTAAGCAATTCTGTGAAATTGTTGAGGCAAAAGATAGATGTATTGCTGGACCTTCAGCACCAGCAAAAGGTCTATTTTTAAAGCAAATATGCTACCCAAAAGCAATCTTCTTATGAAGAAGATATTCCTGAACGCTATTGAATAGAATACAATGGAATATCATCAAATTTTATTTTAGAAGATACTATGAAATCTTGATATTCTCTAAGACCGGTTCCAGATGGAATTTTATGACCTACAATAACATTTTCCTTCAAACCAAGTAAATTATCCGTTTTTCCACTTATAGCTGCCTCATTTAATACTTTTGTTGTTTCTTGGAAAGAAGCTGCTGAAATAAAAGATTTGGTCTGTAAGGCCGCTCGTGTAATTCCTTGAAGAATAGGTTTACCTGTGGCTGTGTCAGCAGCACGAATTATTATAGTCTTTTTTCCTATACTATCTAAAAACTCATTCTCGTTCCTTAATTCTACCATATTCATAAGTTGACCATATTTAAATTTATCTGAATCTCCAGGATCTACTACAACTTTCATTCCAAATATCCTATTATTTTCTTCTATAAAGTCTGTTTTATGCTCTATACTATCTTCAAGAAAAAGAGTGTCTCCAGGATCTACAATTTTAACCTTAAGCATCATTTGACGTACTATAATCTCAAAATGCTTTTCATTAATATTTACTCCCTGCAAACGATATACCTCTTTAATTTCATTTACAAGATATTCCTGAACTGCCTTAGCCCCTTTTATATTTAACATATCTTCTGGAGTAAGCACTCCTTCTGAAAGTGCCGTACCTGCCTTTACATAATCATTTTCTTGAACAATAATCTGATTAGAAACCTTAACGATATATCTCTTAATATCACCCGTTTTAGATACTATGAAAATTTCTCTATTTCCTCTTTTCATGTTTCCAAAGCTTACTACTCCATCAATATCAGATACAATTCCTAAATTTGAGGGATTACGCGCTTCACATAAGCCTGTTACACGTGGCAAACCACCTGTAATATCTGTCATTTTACCATATTGCCTAGGAATTTTAGCTATTACCTTTCCTACTTTTATCCTATCTCCATTTTCAACAATCAAATGAGCTCCAACAGGTAAATTATATTTTTTAATCTCTCTCTTATCTTCACTAAGGATCTTTAAAGAAGGAACAAGTTTTTTATCTCGCGATTCTAATATTACCTTTTCTTTAATTACTGCCTGTTCATCTTCTATTTGAAAAGTAACTCCTTTTTCAATAGCTTCATATGCTATTATGCCAGCGCATTCAGCTATTATAACAGCATTATATGGATCCCAACGACATATTTCAGTTCCTTTATCTACATAATTTCCTTGTTTAACGAATAAGGTAGATCCATAAGGTATATGATGCGTTATTAACGCAGTACCATCTCTTCTTCTTAGTTTCATTTCTGTATTTCTAGATATCACCATCTCAACAAATTTATC
Organism: Persea americana; assembly: GCA_029852735.1. Taxonomy (NCBI): domain Eukaryota; kingdom Viridiplantae; phylum Streptophyta; class Magnoliopsida; order Laurales; family Lauraceae; genus Persea; species Persea americana. The sequence goes on along the minus strand of JAQQXO010000158.1, from coordinate 32,343 downwards.
AATTTCATCTTCAATATGAACTGACCTAAGCTCTTCGAACTCTATTATACCGTCATATATGGCAATTATTTGAGAAGTAGCTTCTACTATATTAACAGCAGTACCTCCAACATGAAAAGTTCTCAATGTAAGTTGAGTGCCAGGTTCTCCTATAGATTGAGCAGCTATTACCCCTACAGCTTCCCCTTTCTGAACAAGTTTTCCTGTAGAAAGATTCCTACCATAACATTTAGCACATATCCCAATTTTTGATTCGCAGGTCAGCGGAGAACGCACTTCTATACTTTCAATACCAAGTTTTTCAATAAGATAAGCACATTCTTCATCAATAATTTCATCAGCAGAAACAATTACTTCATTTTTATTAGGATTATTTATATCATAAAGGGTAATTCTTCCTAAAAGACGATAAGATAAAAGTTCTACTATTTCTTCGTTTTTTTTAACAGCTCCTATTTCAAGGCCTCTTATAGTTAAACAATCTTCTTCTCTTATGATGACGTCTTGAGCAACATCTACTAAACGACGAGTTAAATATCCCGCGTCTGCTGTTTTTAGCGCTGTATCAGCTAATCCTTTACGAGCACCGTGAGTAGATATAAAATATTCAAGAATAGAAAGTCCTTCACGAAAATTAGAAATAATAGGATTCTCAATAATCTCTCCACTACCAATTCCAGTACGTTGAGGTTTTGCCATTAAGCCTCGCATACCTGAAAGCTGACGTATTTGTTCTTTTGAGCCTCTAGCACCAGACTCTAACATAATATAAACAGAATTGAATCCTTTCTTATCTTCTTGCATTTTACTCATTACCTTCTCTGTAAGCAATACGTTAGTATTTGTCCATATATCAATAACTTGGTTATATCGTTCTTGATTACTAATCAATCCCATATTATAATTTCCAATTACTGAATCTATCTGTTGAATAGCATTCTTAATCATCGATTGTTTATCATTTGGAATTATGATGTCTTTCAAAAGAAACGAAAACCCTCCTTTAAAAGCATTATAGAATCCTAGCTCCTTAATATTATCAAGAAATTTCACAGTTATTGTGATATTCGTTAACGTAAAAATACGTCCAATAATATCACGCAAAGATTTTTTAGTAAGTAACTCATTGATATAACCAACTCTATTTGTTGGTACAAATTTATTAAACAACACTCTTCCTGCTGTAGTTTCCACAATTTTATATAGAACTTGACTATTCTCCAGTAGAGGAACTTTTACTTTAATACATGCATTAATTGATACAGAATTTGAGTTATAGGCTATTTGTACCTCATCAGAAGAATAAAATACAATCCCTTCTCCCTTTACTTTATGATATGGAGTAGATTTCAGCTCCTTAGTAATATAATAAAGCCCTAATACCATATCTTGGGAAGGGACAGTAATAGGAGAACCATTTGCTGGATTTAAAATATTTTGCGAAGATAACATGAGCAACTGTGCTTCTAATATAGCTAAAGGTCCTAAGGGTAGATGTACTGCCATTTGATCCCCATCAAAATCTGCATTAAAAGCTGTGCAAACTAAAGGGTGTAATTGTATTGCTTTACCTTCTATTAGTTTTGGTTGGAAGGCTTGAATTCCTAATCTATGTAAAGTTGGAGCACGATTTAGCAAGACAGGGTGTCCTTGCATTACATTTTCTAATATTTCCCATACTGCCTGATTTCTAGTATCTATCATTTTTTTAGCAGATTTTACTGTCTTAACTAGACCACGTTCTATAAGCTTACGAATAATAAAAGGTTTGTAAAGTTCTGCTGCCATTTCTTTTGGAACTCCGCATTCGTAAAAATTTAATTTAGGAGCTACCACTATTACTGACCTAGCAGAAAAATCTACACGTTTACCAAGCAAATTCTGACGAAATCTACCTTGTTTTCCTTTTAAAAAATCAGAAAGAGATTTCAACGGTCTGTTACCTTCATATTTAATAGAATATGATTTTTTTGTATTTTCATATAATGAGTCAACTGCTTCTTGTAACATACGTTTTTCATTTCTTAATATTACTTCTGGCGCATGAATTTGTAAGAGACGTTTAAGTCTATTATTACGAATAATTATTTTACGGTATAAATCATTTAAATCAGAAGTTGCAAAACTTCCACCATCTAGAGAAACTAATGGTCGTAATTCTGGAGGAATAATTGGAAGTATATGAATTATTACCCATTCTCTTCTGTTATGAATTTTATTTGATGATTCCCTGAAAGCCTCTACTATTTGCAATCTCTTCAAGGTCTCTATCCTAATATGCTTGGATGTTTCATGATAAGATTCCTTTCGTAACTTTTCAGCTAGATAATCAATATTAAGACGTTTAAGTAATTCTTCAATACACTTAGCTCCCATCATAGCAATAAATTTATTAGGATTACTGTCATTAAGTGTCTGATTATCAAGAGGAAGCCTTTCAATAATAGAGAGGTATTCATTTTCAGTTAATAAGGCCATATTGTCAAGAGGTGTATTATCATATCTGCAAGCAACACCGACTTGAAGTACAAGATAGCGCTCATAATAAATTATCATATCAAGTTTTTTAGATGAAAAACCTAATAGATAACCAATCTTATTAGGTAACGACTTAAAATACCAAATATGAACTACAGGCACTACTAAACGAATATGCCCAAGACGTTCTCTACGTACATTTTTATCTGCGATCTCTACCCCACATCTATCACATATAACCCCCTTATAACGAATTCGTTTATATTTTCCACAAGCACATTCATAATCTTTAATTGGACCAAATATACGTTCACAAAATAAACCCCCTCTTTCTGGTTTATGTGTACGATAATTTATTGTTTCTGGTTTAATAACTTCTCCAAAAGATTCCTGAAGAATGGCTTCTGGCGAAGCAAGACCAATGGTAATTTTTTGGAAATTACTACTTGTTTTCTTTTTTTTTAATGACATATTTTAATAATATTTCAGTTATGAAGATCAACCCTCAATCCTAACCCCTTTAATTCATGAAGCAAAACATTGAATGACTCAGGAATTTCAGGTTCTGGCAAGGTATCTCCCTTAACGATAGCTTCATAAGTCTTTCTCCTTCCTACCACATCATCAGATTTAACAGTTAGAATCTCTCTAAGAATATTAGAAGCTCCAAAAGCTTCTAAAGCCCAAACTTCCATCTCACCAAAACGTTGACCTCCAAATTGAGATTTTCCTCCAAGAGGCTGTTGTGTTATCAATGAATAAGGCCCTATTGACCTTGCATGCATCTTATCTTCTACCATATGACAGAGCTTTAAGACATAAATTATACCAACAGTAGCAGGCTGGTAAAAACGTTCTCCGGTTTCTCCATCGTATAGAAAAGTGCTACCAAAACGCGGAAGACCAGCTTTATCCATACATTCAATTATCTGATGAATAGATGCACCATCAAAAATAGGCGAAGAGAAACCAATGCCAAGCTTCTGACCAGCCCAACCAAGAATAGATTCGTAAATCTGACCAATATTCATCCTAGACGGAACTCCTAATGGATTTAGGACTATATCTACAGAAGTACCATCTTCTAAAAAAGGCATATCTTCATCTCTAACAATTCTTGATACAATACCTTTATTACCATGTCTCCCTGCCATTTTATCCCCTACTTTTAGTTTACGTTTTTTTGCTATATATATTTTAGCTATTTTAACGATACCGAAAGGTAATTCATCGCCAACAGAAATTTTAAATTGTTTACGTTTAAATTCTCCCTGTAAATTTCTTATTTTAGTTTTATAATTATGTAAAATAATAGATATTAATTCATTGGTATTTTCGTCATATGTCCAAATTGTAGAAGAAATATTCATATATTCATATATAGAATATAAGATTTTTCTTGTAAATCTTATCCCTTTTGGAATAATTTCTTCTTTTAGGTCATTAAAAACACTTCTAGAAATTTTCTCTTGTAAAAGAATACAAAGTTTTTGACATAGAATGTCTCTATATTTTTCGAAAAGTTCTCTATATTCATTATCAAATTGAGCAATATCCAATTGATCTTTTACACGTTTTATTTTCTCCTTAAAACTTCTAGAATAAAGTTTTTTATCAATAACTATACCTCCAGAAAACGATGGATCTGCTTTTAAAGAAGAATCTTTTATATTTCCATATTTATCTCCAAATATTGCTCTTAACAGCTTTTCTTCTGGCGAAGGGTCTGACTCGCCTTTAGGGCTTATTTTTCCAATTAGGATATCTCCTGGTTTTACTTGGGCCCCAATACGAATAATACCATTATCATCAAGATTTTTAGTGGCCTCTTCTCCTAAATTCGGCAGATCATTAGTAAGTTTCTCCATTCCTAATTTAGTCTCACGAACTTCTAGAACATATTCATTTATATGAATAGATGTAAATAAATCCTCACGAACAACCCGTTCTGATAGTACAAAAGCATCTTCAAAATTGAAACCCTTCCATGGCATAAAGGCTACTAAAATATTACGACCCAGAGCAAGTTCTCCATTTTCAGTAGCAAATCCCTCGCATAATATCTGACCTTTAATTACTTTCATTCCTTTGCCTACAATAGGTTTAAGATTAATAGTAGTATTTTGATTAGTTTTTCTAAATTTAATTAAATCGTATGTTTTTACATCATCCTCAAAACATAGAAGCATCTCTTCTTCTGTTCTGTCATATCTTACACAAATTTTATCCGATTGTACAGCTTCAATAATTCCATCAGCTTCAGCATGAATAAGTATTCTTGAGTAGAACGCTACTTGCTTCTCAAGTCCGGTTCCTACAATTGGGGCTTCAGGACTTGTTAACGGTACTGCTTGTCGCATCATATTAGATCCCATTAGAGCACGATTAGCGTCGTCATGTTCAAGAAAAGGAATAAGAGAAGCAGAAATAGAAGCAAGCTGATTAGAAGCAACATCTATATAATCTACTTGATCTGGAAATGCTATTGGAAAATAGCCATCTTTGCGAGAAACAACTCTATCCTGTATAAAAAATCCATCAGAATCTAAAGGAGTATTTGACTGTGCAATGGTTTTATTTTCTTCATCTGAAGATGAAAGATAAACTAATGATGACAAATCCACTCTACCATCTTTTACTATTTGATAAGGTGTTTCAATGAATCCCATTGAATTTACTTGAGCAAAGACACAAAGGGAAGAAATTAATCCTATATTAGGTCCTTCAGGTGTTTCTATTGGGCAAAGTCTCCCATAATGTGTATAGTGTACATCACGAATCTCAAATCCAGCGCGATCTCTAGTTAAGCCGCCAGGACCTAATGATGAGAGTCTTCGTTTATGTGTAATTTCAGATAGAGGATTAGTTTGATCTAGAAATTGGGATAGTTGATTTGTACAAAAGAAAGAGCTTATAATAGTTGATAAAGTCTTAGAATTTATCAAGTCAATAGGTGTAAATATTTCATTATCGCGGACATTCATTCTTTCTCTAATAGAACGCGCCATTCGCGACAAACCTATATTAAATTGTGTAGTTAATTGTTCACCAACTGTCCTTACACGACGATTAGAAAGGTTGTCAATATCATCCACTTCAATTTTAGAATTTAGTAATTTAATGAGATGTTTTACAATAGCAATAATATCTTCTTTAGTAAGAACTTGAACATCCATAGCAATATCTATACCTAATCGTTTGTTTAATCGATAACGTCCTACGTCACCTAAACTATAACGTGTATCAGAAAAAAATAATTTGTCAATGACGCTTCTAGAAGTTTCTTCATCAAGTGGATCAGAGTTCCTTAGCTGTCTATAAATCTTTTCAAGCGCTTCTTTTCCTGAAGCAGTAGAATCTCTCTGAAGAGTATTATGAATAATAATAGAATCCATAGAGGTTTCTTTCTTGTGTAATAGGATGCTTTCTATCCCTGCTTCCATAAGATCAGTTATATGTTCTTTTTCTAAAAGAATATCTCTTTCAAGAATTTTTTCATTTTTATTAATAGAAATTACCTCTCCAGTTTTTTCATCTACAAAATCTTCAATACATTTTTTTAAAACTCTTTCTGCATTTTTTGATCCAATTAATCTTTTAAAATTGCAAGGAGTAATTTTTACCTCCTCAGCCAAATCGAATATTTCTAATATGTCTTTATCTTCCTCATAACCTATTGCTCTAAATAGAGTAGTGACAGGAAATTTTTTCTTTCTGTCAACATAAGCGTACATAACATTATTTATATCTGTAGAAAATTCTATCCATGACCCTTTAAATGGTATAACTCTAGCCGAATATAAGCGCATACCATTCGTATGCAAAGATTGCCCGAAAAATACTCCGGGGGACCTATGTAGTTGAGATACTATTACACGTTCAGCGCCATTAATAATAAACGAACCAGAAGGAGTCATATGTGGTATTGCGCCTAAATAAACATCTTGCACTACAGTTTCAAAATTTTCATTATCAGGATCTGTGCAATAAAGACACATTCTAGCTTTAAGAGGAACACTAAAAGTAAGGCCTCTCTCAATACATTCTTTAATTGAATATCTTGGTGAATCTATAAAGTAATCTAGAAATTCTAAAACAAATTGATTTCTATAATCAAAAATAGGAAAATTTTCCATAAACGTTTTGAAAATTCCCAGATTTTCTTGACTCCTATATTGAGCTTCTATATGTAAAAATTCTTGAAAAGATTTAATCTGAATAGAAAGAAAATCAGTATATTGTATATTCTGTTTTACAGAAGAGAAACTTATTCTTTCTGTAGTTGTGTTAATTGTAGACAATGATAATTTGTTTTTATATTAATTCTACTTCAGCTCCTACTTCTTCCAATTGTTTCTTTAGTGATTCTGCTTCTTCTTTAGAAAGACCCTTTTTTATATATTTAGGAATATTATCAACTAGATCTTTAGACTCTTTTAATCCTAAACCTATAATGTCTTTGATACGTTTCACTAATGTTAGTTTGGCATTACCAGCTGCCTTTAATACAACATCAAAAACTGATTTATCTTTTGGTTTGGCAAGAATCTCCTCTTTAGACGTAGAAGAAATAGCCAAGTAAGCAGAAGAATCAAGACCATATTTATCTTTAAGAATTTTTGCCAAATCATTCACTTCTACAACTTTTAAATTTACCAAAGTTTCTGCTAATTTGTTAATATCTGACATGCGTGGTTTTTACATATTAAAATTAATATATTTTTGTAAATATTCAATTATTTTATATACTGGAGCTTGTAAAGTTCTAACTGTATTTATCAATGTTGACTGTAACGCTGAAATAATGCCAACTATTAATTCTTCCTTAGACTTAAGATTCACTAAAAAATCAAGTTTATCATTTCCTATATAAAAATATTCAGCAACATTAGCTGCCTTTAATAGAGGAATTTTACTATTATTTTTTTTTTTGTAATCAGCAATAATTTTTGCTGGTGCATTCTTTACAGAAGAGATCATTAAAAATGAATTTCCTCTTATTTTTGGAAATAATGTACATAGTTTTTTTATATATTTTTCCATAGCTATACGAAGTATAGTATTTTTTACCATAATAACTTTTACTTGAGTAATATAGCAATTTCTTCTAAATTCATAGGTATGATAAGCGTTTATATTGGAAATATCAACTAGGTAAATATTCTCAGTTGAAGTTTTCGAAGAAAATACTGAAGAAAGAATCTCTATAAATTGTAACTTTTGTTCTTTTGTCATATAGTCATCTATACTTATATACTATTTATATCTACTCTTACTACTGGACTCATCGTCCCTGATAAAAAGACACTTTTAATATAAAAGATTTTAGAAGAAGAAGGTTTTATATGATGAAGTGTATTGACAAGTTCAATAGAGTTTTCCTTAAGTTGAAAAGTTTCAAATGAAGCCTTTCCTATAGTAGTATGCACAATACCATATTTATCTACCCTAAACTCTTTTTTACCCAACTTTACTTCCTTCACGGCTTTTCCTATTTCTGTTGTTACAGTTCCACTTTTAGGATTAGGCATTAATCCTTTCGGTCCAAGTATTTTACCCAAGCGTCCTAGTTTAGGCATTAACAATGGGGTAGTAATAATAACATCTATTTCCGTCCATCCTTTGTTAATTTTTATTATATATTCATCAGAACCAATGAAATCAGCGCCAGCCTCCTTAGCTTCAAGTTCTTTATCTTTGTCTACAAGAGCCAAAACACTAAAATATTTTCCACTGCCATAAGGCAATTTAACTACCCCCCTAACCATTTGATTTGCTTTTCTTGTATCTATGATAAGACATATAGAAATATCTATAGAAGAATTAAAACAAGTATAAGAAGAAATTTCTTTTACAATTTTGGACGCCTCAGTAAGTGAATATGTTTTCGTATTGTCAAATATTTTATCTATTTTCTTTTGTGTTTTAGTAAATTTCTTCATATATCTCTATACCAATCGATCTGGCAGATCCAGTAACCATAGAAATAGCAGATTTTAAAGTAAAACAATTAAGATCAGACATTTTATTTTCGGCAATACTTATTACTTTTTTAAATTTATTTGCCCTACCTTTGTACGATTAGGTTCCTTTGAACCCTTATTCAAAGTAGCAGCTTCCATCAATTGAACAGAGACAGTTGGATTCTTTATAAGAAAAGAAAATGATTTATTATTGTAGATTGTAATAATAACAGGTAATAATTGACCTGCCTTATTTTTGGTAAGAGCATTAAACTTATTGCAGAAATCCATTATTTTAATTCCGGCTGACCCGCAGACAGGTCCTATTGGAGGACCTGGATTTGCAGATCCTGCCTTTATTTGTAGCCTTAAAATCTTTTTTATTTTATTTTCCATAAAATGATTTATTATTTCTTATTTACTATTTACTATTTACCGGAGAATAATTAATATATCCATTAGATATTCTTCCAAAAAGAAGAACTGTAATAGACAGTATCTGTTTTTCTTCATATATTGTATATATAGTCCCATAAAATTCTTGTAAACGGCCCATCAATTACCTTAACCTATTCTCCAATAGAAATTAGTAATTAAGAGACTATTACAAATACCATAAGTAATATATTTTATTTTCATTGGTATAGGTTTTCCACCTTTTTTATAAGTAAAAATAGTTAATTCCTCCTGGTATATTTTTTATAGAATGTAAAATATCTTTGTATAAAAAAGCTTCAATTATAACATAACCATAAAGATATATTTTCTCTATCATAATTTTATTTTCATTACGTAAATGGAGAATCTTTTCAAGAGTAAGAATAATATTTACTATATTATCTTTCTGTGAAGTATTTCTACTCATATACGTATATATATGATATTTTACTTTATTTTCATAACCACTCATTGTCTTAATAATGTACCAATTATTATGCATAGGTATAAGAAAAAATCACTTGTATTACACAAATAAATATCTCATCTATACTATCTAAAATTAGAGATAATAAAAAAACTATTATTGTAGTGAATTGTAAATAATGTATAATTATTACTGCTTATTGGCCAAATAATATATGATGGGTAAATTATAAGTATACACCTCTTATACTCAACCTTTCTGTATTATTAAGTGCACGGACGGTAAGAATTGAACTTACGACCTTCGATTTTGGAGACCGAAACTCTTACCAAATTGAGCTACGTCCGCATAGCATAAGTCTTGTCTTAATCAAGTATTTCTATCACTTGACCTGCACCTATAGTACGTCCTCCTTCACGAATAGCAAAACGTAATCCTTTATCCATAGCTACTCTTTGTATTAATTCTACAATTACAGAAATATTATCCCCTGGCATTGCCATTTCTATATCATCTGATAAATGAATTTCACCAGTAACATCTGTAGTCCTTAAATAAAACTGAGGACGATATTTATTGTGGAAAGGGGTATGACGACCCCCCTCTTCTTTAGACAAAACATAGACTTCTGCTTTGAATTTTTTATAAGGATTGATAGACCCTGGTTTGCCAATTACCATTCCTCTCCTTATATCTGTTTTCTCAATGCCTCTAAGCAATAAACCTACATTATCCCCTGCCTGCCCATGATCTAAAATTTTTCTAAACATTTCTACTCCGGTTACTGTAGATGTAAGTTTTTTTTCAGCTATACCAACTATATCTACATGATCTCCAGAGTTTATCATGCCTGATTCAATACGACCTGTAGCTACAGTACCGCGTCCTGTAATAGTAAAAACATCTTCTACTGGCATCAAAAAAGGTTTATCAATATCTCTAGTAGGTTCAGGGATATAACTGTCAACAATTTCCATGAGTTCATATACTTTATCTATCCACTTTTGTTCTCCATTCAGAGCTCCTAATGCAGAACCTTGAACAATAGGAGTATTTTCACCATCAAAATCATATTTGGAAAGAAGTTCTCTTAATTCCATTTCTACCAATTCAAATAGTTCTGGGTCGTCTACAGCATCTACCTTATTCATAAAAACTACTAGTTTAGGTACCCCTACTTGACGAGCCAAAAGAATGTGTTCACGAGTTTGAGGCATAGGTCCATCTGTTGCGGCTACAACTAAAATAGCGCCATCCATTTGAGCGGCTCCAGTAACCATGTTTTTTACGTAATCTGCATGACCTGGACAGTCAACATGAGCGTAGTGTCTATTATTAGTTTGGTATTCTACATGTGAGGTATTAATGGTAATTCCACGTTTTCTTTCTTCTGGAGCATTATCAATGTCACTAAAAGATTTTGCTTCAGCTAATCCTTTATCTGCTAGAACTCTTGTAATAGCGGCTGTTAAAGTTGTCTTTCCATGATCTACATGACCAATAGTACCAATATTCAAATGTGGTTTATTACGTTTAAATATTTCTTTTGCCATAAATTGAAGTTAGAGCCAATGATCAGAATCGAACCGATGACCTATTGCTTGCAAAGCAAACACTCTACCAATGAGCTACATTGGCTGATATAGAGAGCGGGAAACGAGATTTGAACTCGCAGCATTCAACTTGGAAGACTGATGCTCTGCCAATTGAGCTATTCCCGCATTTTCATAATGCTTTAAGTGGGGAGAGTAGGATTTGAACCTACGAAGAATAGACACCAACAGATTTACAGTCTGCTCTCGTTAGCCACTTGAGTATCTCCCCTATATTTAAAATAAAAGAGCCGATGACTGGACTTGAACCAGCGACATTTTGATTACAAGTCAAATGCTCTACTTCTGAGCTACATTGGCTGATATAGATAAATATATGTATTATTTTTTAATAATATTTAAGATTATCGGCATAATCAGCCATTCTAAGAAAATCTATCATAGATTGAATTCTTCCGTTCATAAATTCTTCTATAGTATAAATAGATTTATTAATTCTATGGTCTGTAATTCTTCCTTGATGGAAATTATAGGTACGAATCTTAATGGAACGATCTCCAGTAGAAACTAATGCCTTTCTTTCACTTCTTCGTGAATAAAGTTTTTGGTCAAGTTGCATCTTATAAAGACTTGAACGAAGTAAATGAATTGCTTTTGCATAATTTTTATGCTGTGAACGTTCTTCTTGACATTCTACGACAATTCCAGTAGGAATATGTTTTAATCTAACCGCTGTTTCTACTTTATTGACATTCTGTCCGCCCGCTCCGCTAGATCTAAAAGTTTCCCGTGAAATATCACAGTTTTTCACTTCTACTTCTATTGAGTCAATTTCTGGAAGAACTACAATTGTTATTGCAGATGTGTGAATTCGCCCTTGTGATTCTGTTTTAGGAACTCTCTGAACTCTATGTACCCCTGACTCAAACTTTAAACTTCCATATACTTTTAATCCCTTTACATTTAATATAACTTCCTTATATCCTTTTATAGAAGATTCTTGTATATTTATAATATTATAATTCCAACCTTTTTCTTTGAAATACATAGTATACATTCTAAAAATTTCTTCAACAAATAGACATGCTTCATTTCCTCCACTTCCTGCTCGCAATTCCATTATTACATTTTTAGAATCGTAATCATCTTTTGGTATCAACAAATATTGAATATGCTTTTCTAAGTTTTCTAATTGAGATAAAAGGTTACTTTTTTCATGTTTTGCTATTTCTTTAAGATCAAAACTTTCTGATTCATCTGAAAGAATACTATCGATTTTATATAATTCACTACTTTTTTTTTCATATTTATGGTTAATATTAACAATATTTTCTAGTTCTTTATATTTACTAGTAATCCTTCCATAACGTTCTTTATTTGCTATTATTTTATAATTAAAAATCAAATATGATATATCATAAAATAGTTTACTAAACTCGCTAATTTTGTATGTTAAAAAGCCTTTTTTCATTTCTTTTAACCAATATAAAAAATGAACTAATAATTCATAGAATGAAACAAAATCACTAATATAGTTAGTTTTTTATATAAGTATTTCATCTATTTCTAGGCTTGAAAAGTAAAATCAACTGAAAAAAGTATTCAATGTTCCTTAAAAATAAATATAGAGCTTCTGATTATGTGTTTGAAAGCATTGTTCAATACGAAGGATTATTAGAAATAATGTATGAAAATTATGGGTTTTTAAGGTCTTCAGAAAATAATTATTTATCATCAGTAGATGATATTTATGTGTCACAAACACAAATAAGACTTTTTGGTTTAAAGTCAGGAGATACGATACAAGGAGATATAAGGGCACCAAAAGCTGGAGAAAAATATTTTACACTCATTAAAATCACAGAAATCAATGGAAGAGCCCCATATTTACTTAAAAATCGTATTTTCTTTGAAAATCTTACCCCTTTGTTTCCAGAAGAAAAATTTAAACTAGCAGCAAAAAATTCTTCCATTTCTACACGAATTATTGATTTATTTTGTCCTTTAGGTAAAGGACAGAGAGGAATGATTGTATCTCCTCCAAAAGCAGGAAAAACTATCTTATTGAAAGAAATAGCAAATACTATAGAAGCTAATCACCCTGAAGTATATTTAATCATATTACTTATAGACGAAAGGCCTGAGGAAGTTACAGATATGCGCAGAAATGTAAATGGAGAAGTAATAGCATCTACGTTTGATGAGGCAGCTGAAAAGCATGTAAAAGTAGCCAATATGATTTTACAAAAAGCTAAACGAATGGTGGAATTCGGTCATGATGTGGTTATTTTGCTAGATTCAATTACACGACTGGCTCGTGCTTATAATACAATAGCTCCGTCTTCAGGAAAGATTCTATCAGGAGGAATAGATGCTAAAGCATTACAAAAACCAAAACGCTTCTTTGGATCAGCAAGAAATATTGAAGGTGGAGGGTCACTTTCTGTAATCGCTACAGCAATAATAGAAACAGGATCAAAGATGGATGAAATAATTTTTGAGGATTTAAAGGAACAGGCAATATGAACTGCTGTTAGATAGAAAAATTGCTAACAAAAGACTTTATCCAGCAATTAATTTAGTGTCATCTAGCACAAGACGAGATGATTTATTACAGGATTCTTCTACATTGCATAGAATGTGGATATTGCGAAAGCATCTATCAGAGATGAATTTGGTAGAAGCTATGTATTTCATTAAAAATCAAATTATTAGAACTAAAAATAATAAATAATTTTTAGCTTCAATGAACAGGTAACTTTTACTTTAATAAATGTATATATTTAAAAGTTGTCATAAAAATCTAATTAACGATAATACTACTCCAGTTTTAATATATTTAAAATTAAGAGACCTATTTCCTGGTACACTTCTATTAGAATCTTCTTCTTTTCATGCACAACAAAATAATTTTTCTATCATTTGTCTTTCTGCAGTAGCAGAAATTATTATGAATAAAGATTATATATTTACCGTTATCCAGATAATTGCGAAGAGAAGATAAGTTTAACTGATAAAAAAAAATATATATGTGAAATATTAGATAATATTATGAAACAGTTCTACTCAGAAAATAAAATTCTTAATTTTTCAGGTTTTTATGGGTATGTGTCTTACCACAGTCTTCCTTATTTTGAAAACATAAATTTACGCGCTCCTTCTAATAAGAGTTCCCAAATACCAAAAATACGATTAGCATTATTTAGAACATTAATTCTATTTAATCATTTTAATAACGTATTGTGTCTTTACGTACATCTTTTTAGTAAGGATGAAAATATTTCTATATTAAGAATAATTTACCTTATTTATAATAAAATAATAATTACCTTACCATTTATAACAATAAAAAGATTATCCTCAAATCTTACAGATAATGGATATAAAAAATCAGTTCGTAATAGCGTCAGAGCATGTAAACTAGGAGAAGTTTTTCAAATTGTTCCTTCTAGACAATTTCAACAGAAATTTAAAGGAGATGAATTTAATGTTTACCGAGGTTTACGATCTCTAAACCCTTCTCCTAATTTATTTTATTTTGACTATGGAGATTATAAAATATTAGGATCTTCTCCCGAATATCAATTCACTAAAAAAATAGTACAGCCTATATCAATCCTATAGCAGGCACTATATTACGTTCAGGCGATGATTTTAAAGACAAAATACTAGCTGAAGAACTTTCAAATAATACAAAAGAAAATGCAGAGCATGTAATGTTAGTAGATCTAGCACGTAATGATTTGAGTAGAAATTCTTATATTATTAAAGTAGAAAGATATAAGGATATTCAATATTTTTCTCATGTTTTACATTTGGAATCAAAAGTTTATGGGAAATTACCTGGACTTTATTCACCAGTAAAAGTTTTTGCAGAAAGTTTTCCAACAGGTACTATATCTGGCACTCCTAAATATAAAGCAATAGAATTGATAGACGAATTTGAAAATCAATCTAGAGGTGTATATGGAGGTTCTATGGTTTTTTTGGGTTTAGATGGACAAATCAATACAGCAATTATTATACGTTCTTTTTAAGTAAAGATAATACACTTTTTATGCAAGCTGGTGCAGGGGTGATTTCAGATTCTACAGAAGAAAATGAATTACAAGAGGTAAATAATAAATTAAAAGCACTGCATAAGTCTATTCTAGCCGCTGAAAAATACATTATATAAATAATGATGAAAGATAAATCTTCGTATTGGATAATTATGATTCGTTTATCTATAATATTATACACATTATAAAAGTCCTTTACGCTCATATTGTTTTTGTGTATAGAAATACTGATCTATGTTTAGAAGAAATAGATGCTTATAATAAAATACTTTTATCTCCAGGACCAGGTCTTCCTTCTGGTGCTTATATTTTGAAGCCTTTGATTAAATACTATGCTGCTGTAAAAAATATTTTAGGTATCTGTTTAGGAGAACAGGCAATTGCAGATGTTTTTGGAGGAAAATTAATCAATACTAAGCATGTATTTCATGGACTCTCATGTAAAATAACTATTGTTGATAGTGAAGATAAAATATTCGATAACTTACTTCGGTCTGTATAATTCTTGGATAGTCTCTGAATGTCATTTTCCTAATGAACTTAAAATTACAGCTAGGGGACCAAAAGGAGAAATTATGGCATTACGTCATAAAAATTATAATGTAATAGGAGTGCAATTTCACCCAGAATCTATACTTACTAATAAAGGTATAAATTTAATATATAACTGGCTTCACCCACCAAAATGAAGAAAATTTATCACTATTTGGTTAAAAAAAAAAATGTTAGTATAGAAGTAGCAAAAAGTTTACTTATAGATATTGGAATATTTAATACATCACAAATAGCTTCTTTGAATAACATATATTACATGCGACCTATTCTATTAATGAAATGGAAGGGTTTCATCAGACATTATTATATTTGTGCCTGCAAATAAATATCAATGATTTTAATGCAATAGATGTTGTGGGCACAGGCGGTAGTAAGAATACTTTTAATATATCTACTCTAGCCTCTTTTGTTGTAGCTGGTGCAGGAGAAAAAGTTATTAAGCATGGAAATTATGCTTCATCGTCAAAGGCTGGATCAGCCAATATTTTAGAAATGCTAGGTTATAAATTTACAACAAACGTAAATAGTTACAAAACGTGCTAGAAAAAACTGGAATTGTTTTTTGTATTCTCCTTTGTTTTATCCATCTATAAAAAAAATAGCTTTAATAAAACAAAATATAGGTACAAGAAATATTTTAAATTTACTTGGTAGTTTGTTAAATACAAGTAAAAACCAATATAAACTTATTGGAGTAAATAATATGGAAATAGCTAGAGTCTATTACTATTTTTTACAAAAAACAAACAAAAATATTCCATTATACATAACTTAGATGGTTATGATGAAATTTCTCTAACAGGACCGTATAAATGTTATACCTCTTATGGTGAATATAATTATTCCCCACAAACACTCGGTTGTCTACTTCTGCAACCAAAAGATATTAAAGGAGGAAAAAGTTTTGAAGAAAATAAAAGTATATTTTTAGAGATTATATCAGGATATGGAACAAAAGCAAAAAATGAGGCTGTAATTGTTAATGCTGCTATTGCTTTTGGATTAATAAATAAAGAAGATTGGATATATAATTATACAATAGCAAAAGAAAGTCTAGAAAGTGGTAAGGCTAAAAATATCTTAAAAAGCTCTTAGAGATATAGATAATATGAATATACTAAATAATATTATAGAAATAAAAAGGAAATATTTGTATATAAAAAAATATCTATTTACTATTGATTACTTAGAAAAGAGTTACTATTTTAAGAGAGAAACTAATTCTTAATACAAAAAGATATCAAATTATACTATAGTAATAATAGCTGAATTTAAAAGAGAATCTCCATCAAAAGGCCTACTTAACCACTATAATTTACCAGTAGATAATGTTATTATAGGTTATAAAAAGGCAGGTGTTATCGGTATTTCAGTACTAACTGACTCTCCTTCTTTCAAAGGAAAAGAGCAAGATCTTATAAAGACAAGACAAATTGTCAATATTCCATTGTTATATAAAGATATTATCATTGATGAATATCAAGTTATATTAGCAAAAGCTATAGGGACAGATGTCATACTTTTGATTGTAGAAATACTATCTAAAAAAAAATAAGAACCCTCATACAAACAGCAAAATCATTAGGTTTAGAGATATTAATGGAGTTACATTCCGATAAAGAACTCTATAAAATTAATGAAGAAATTCTTCTTATTGGAGTGAATAATAGAGATCTTAGATCTTTTTCAGTTCATTTAGAAAATTCTTTAGAACTATCTAAAAAAATTAATGATAAATTTAAACTTTCAGAAAGTGGTATTTACGAATCTAATCAGATTACTTTTCTTAGCAAAAACGGTTTCAATGGATTTCTTATTGGTGAAAATTTTATGCGTACTGAATATCCAGGTTTGTGTTGTGAATGTTTAATAAAAAAAATCAATGGTAATTAATAATGTTAAAATATGTGGAATGAAACTACCACATATTATTAATTCAATAGTTTTATTGAAAACAAATTTATTGGTTTTATTTTTTATACTTATTCTTATAGATTTATAGGAGTTACATTTCCAATTGAAACACAGATAAAAAAAATTGGCGTTATTGTAAATAATTCTATTGAGAATATACTAAAAACTGTACAAAAATATGCTATAGATTTTGTTCAACTTCATGGAAATGAAAGTATTGATTTTTGCGAAGAACTCTATAAAAACAATGTTTCTATCATAAAGTTTTTAGAGTTAATGAAGCTTTTTCTTGCAGACATAAATATATCAATTATAGTATTTTTTTCTATTTGATACCTATTGCTTTGAATATGGAGGAAGTGGTAGAAAGTTTTCTTGGAATAAAATATCAGAATATGTCTTTGACATACCATTATTTCTTAGTGGTGGAATAGGAAGCGGAGATGTAGAAAGTATTAAAAATGTTTTTCATACTAAGTCTTTAGGAATTGATCTAATAGTAAATTTGAAATAGAACCAGTAAATAAAAATAGGGATGAATTAAGACGATTATTCACAAATAAGTTTATGAAAAATAAAGATAGAATAGGGTTCTATGGAGAGTTCGGAGGTGCATTTATTCCGGAAATGCTTTGGCCTAATATAAAAGAATTAGAGAGCAATTATCCAAAGATTATTGTGGAAAAAACTTTCAATACACTTTACAAAAACTGCTAAAGGATTATATAGGAAGACCTACACCTCTTTTTTATTGCGAAGAACTATCTAAAAAATATGATACTAAGATTTATCTAAAAAGAGAAGATCTTAATCATACTGGAGCACATAAAATAATAATACTGTAGGACAAGCCTTACTTGCTAAAAAACTTGGTAAAAAACAAATTATAGCTGAAACTGGAGCTGGTCAACACGGCGTAGCCGCAGCCACTGTATGTTCCCTTCTAGATAGAATGTATAGTATTTATGGGGGATACTGACATTCAACGACAGGCTATTAACGTAGATCGTATGAAAATGTTGGGTGCAACTATAATTTCTGTTAGGAAAGGAACGCTTAAAGATGCTGTGAATGAAGCTTTACGTATTGGATAGATCACACTGATAGTTATTATTTGATTGGTTCTGTGGTTGGGCCACATCCTTATCCACAAATTGTAGCATTTTTTCAATCTATTATCAGTGAAGAAATACAGCTCCAATTAAAGGAGAAAGAGGGTTGTGAATATCCTGATTATCTTATTGCTAGTGTAGGGGGAGGAAGTACCGCGGCTGGAGCTTTCTATCATTTTCTTGACACCCTATCAGTAAAACTTATTGCTGCAGAAGCAGCAGGATTAGGACTAAAAACAAATAAGACTGCCTCTACTACTTTTAATGGATCAAAAGGCATGCTTCATGGCAGCCTTACTCTACTTATGCAAGATGAATACGGGCAAATCATAGAACCTTATTCAATATCTGCAGGATTAGATTATCCAGGAATAGGACCTATGCATTCACATCTGTTTTACACTAAACGTGCTCAATTCCTAAGTATTACTGACGATGAAGCTATTCAAGCAGGATATGAACTTAGTTGTTTGCAGGGAATTATTTCAGCTATTGAAAGTGCCCATTGTTTAGCTATTTTGCCAAAACTTAATTTAAAAACAAATGAAGTTGTAGTTATTAATTTATCAGGAAGAGGAGAGAAAGATATGGAAAGTTATATTAATTATATGAATTTGTATCATGAATTTGATAGATAAAATCTTTTCTCATAAACAAAAAGACATTTTAAGTCTATATTTTACAGCTGGGTTCCAAAGTTAGAAAGCACTAAGAAAATTATAAGAATACTGCAAAAATATAGTGTTGACCTCATTGAAATTGGTATTCCTTATTCTGATCCTTTAGCAGACGGAACTATTATTCAAAATAGTAGTAAAAAATCGCTGGTAAATGGAATGAATTTAGATAAACTTTTTGCACAGATGCAATGTATTAAAAAAGAATTATATATTCCACTTATTTTTATGGGGTATTATAATTCGGTTTTAAGATTTGGAGAAGAATCATTTTTACGTAAATGTAAACATATTGGGATATCTGGATTAATATATCCAGACATACCGGCCTTTCTTTATCAAGAAAAATATCAATCACTTTTTAAAAAGTATGGCTTATATTTTATTCTATTGATAACAACACATACTCCAATAGAACGCATATTTCGCTTAAGTTCCATTAGCGAAGGTTTTTTATATTTAGTATCTTCTACATCTATTACGGGAAAACAATTTTCTTTTCAAATAAAAAAAATGAATTCTTTACATTTTTAAACAGTAAAATTAAATTAAATATTCCAATATTGATAGGATTTGGAATTTCAAACAAAGAATCGTTTCATTGGTCTTGTTATTATAGCGAAGGAGCTATAATAGGAAGTTCTTTTATCAAAGCTATTGATGAATATGATACAGATATAGAAGAAATTATTCAACGTTTTCTACAATCATTAAAGGGTAATAGGTAAGGAGTAAATGATAAAAATCTTATATACAATACAAGTAATTTTAGTCTATTGACTCAAATACTATCTAGTGTATTAGTAAGTAAATATAAAAATAAATCACATACATTTAACTTGTTATTAAGGGAATACCTTAATATGAATATGATAGGTTATCACTTTAAAAGTAAATACTTTAAGTTAGTTATTAGTCTTCATAAGATGAAGTTTATACGATAACCTTATATCATAATAACCTTATAACCTATATATAAGTAGCAAAGCTGCACTATTTGATAATAGAGGTAAAGTTCTGTATATCTTATAAAAGAGTATGAAAACTATTGACAAAATAAGTAACGATTGGATTATACAGTTCGATATGCCGCTAATAATTTCAGGTCCATGTAGTGCAGAAACTAAATATCAAGTTCTTGAAACTGCTACTAAACTAAGTTTAGCTTCTATACAAATCTTTCGTGCTGGAATTTGGAAACCTCGTACTAAACCTGGTAATTTCGAAGGAATAGGTGAAATAGGTCTTAAATGGCTACAAAAGTAAAAGAAGAAACTGGAATGAGATTAGCTATAGAAGTGGCTAGCGCCACTCATGTAAAATATGCAATTGCATATAATATTGATCTTTTATGGATAGGTGCTCGCAGCACCGTTAACCCTTTTACTGTACAAGAAATTGCTTCATATTTAAAAAATACAGATAAAATTATTTAATAAAAAATCCTATTCACCCAGATTTTGATCTTTGGATAGGCGCAATTGAAAGACTTATCGCAAAAGGTATAAAAAATATAGGTGTTATTTTTCGTGGATTTTCAACATATAAAACAGAAATATTTAGAAATATTCCAAATTGGAAAGTTGCACTATCTTTTATAAAAAGATTACCTAATATTCCTATTTTATTTGATCCTTCACATATTTCTGGACAAAGAAAAAGTATTTACAAGATTGCCCAACAAGCATTATATTCGCAATATACCGGCCTTATGGTGGAAACTCACTGTAGTCCAGATAAAGCATTGAGTGACGCTAAGCAACAAATATCTCCAGATAAACTATTAGAAATACTTAAAGCTATAGTAGTAATAAATAAAAATCCTAGACATAAATTAGAAGTTTTACTACTACAAATTTATGAAATAAATCATAATATTCTTTATTTATTATCAGAAATATTAAAACTATCAAATATCATTGGTAAACTTAAAAATAACTGTCATTTACCTATTATCCAATATAATCTATGTAAACAAATGATAGAAGAATTAAAACCTTTTGTTAATAAATTATATATTTATGATTATTTAGATGAAATACTATTTAAATTTATATATAAAGTCTTTGTTAACATACAGAATAGAGCTATGTTATAAACACTTTATTAGTTAAAGACTAATAGTTGTATGTAACTATTACTTAAAACAAAGAAAAAAACAAGGAAAACAGAAAACAAAAATGTTCAATATTCATAATATTAATTATTTATTTCTTCATAGACCTCTATGAGATCTCCTACTTTAATATAATTATAGTCCTTAATATTTAAGCCACATTCGTAGCCTTTAGCTACTTCTTTTACATCTCTTTAAAACGTTTTAGTGAGGCTAATTCTCCATAATGAATAACAATTCCCTCTCTTAATAATCTTATTTTAAAATGTCTATAAATCCTTCCATACGTGACCATACAACCAGCAATTGTATATATTTTTTTTATATTGTAAATATTACGTATTTCAGCTTTTCCAATGATTTTTACTTGTTCATTTTTTGTTGTGAAGGGATTTGATTAACGTGATTTTTAATATCATTAATATCATTAATAGCATTAATAGCATCGTAAATAACTGAATATAGACGAATATCAATCTTTTGTGTTCAGAAATATTACGAGCATTTATTGTTATCCTTACATTAAATCCTATAATAATTGCTTTAGCAGCAATTGCCAGTAACACATCAGATGCAGAAATCTGCCCCAATTCCTTATGAATAATATTTATAGATCCTATTTCTGTAGAAATGTTTTGAATAGCATATGTAAGAGCATCTACAGATCCATTTACATCTCCCTTTAATATATATTAAGATCCTTAAAATTAGTTAATCTCCGACCTATTTCATCTAGTGTAATATGTTTTTTTGTTATAAAACTTTGTTCACGTTGTAGTTGCTTTCTTTTTAAAGATATCTTTTTAGCGCCCTTTTCATAGTAAAAAACTTTAAACTTATCTCCTGCAGATGGAGCACCATTTAACCCCAATATATGTACTGGCTTTGAAGGGCCAGCTTGGTGAATAATCTTATTAAAATCATTATAAATTGCTTTTACCTTTCCATGAAAAAGACCTGAAGAAACATAATCTCCTATTTTAATGGTTCCTTCTTGTATTAGTATATTAGTAATATACCCTTTACCTATTTCTAATGTAGCACTTGTATTAGTATATTAGTAATATACCCTTTACCTATTTCTAATGTAGCGTCTATAACTGTTCCTGAGGCCGTTTTATTAGGGTCAGACATTAAGTTTAGTATTTCAGCCTCTAACCAAACTTTTTCAAGCAACTTTTCAATACCTGATCCAGTTTTTGCAGATATTTCTTGACATTGAAATTTTCCACCCCATTCTTCTACAAGAAGATTCATATTAGCCAACTGTTTACGAATTTTATTAGGTTGAGAATTAGGTTTATCTATTTGTTTAAAGCGAATATCATTGGTAGAGAAGCTGCCTTAGCATGACTTATGGCTTCTTTAGTTTGAGGCATAACATCATCCACTGTGTCTATAACAATAATAATTATATCCGTTATTTTGGATCCTCTAGAACGCATAGATGTAAATGCCTCATGGCCTGGCGTATCGATAAAGGTAATGGATTTTCCTTTTTTTAATTCTACGTTATAAGCTCGAATATGTTGAGTAATTCCTCCTGATTCTCTTTCTATTACATTTGATTTTCTAATGTTATCAAGAAGAGAGGTTTTTCCATGATTTACATGACCCATAACTGTCACAATAGGAGCTCTAGTATAGATACACGAGGTTGTCTCGTTGGTATAGTCATAGATATCTTCTACTATTATATCTACTATATAACCAAATTCATAGGCTACCAGTGAAAGTAATTCTGTATCTAATAGCTGATTAAGCGATACCATAACTCCTAACGACATACAATATAGGATGACTTTGGTGGGGGATACTCCAATCATATTAGAAAATTCTTTTACAGTAACGTTAGTAGCTATTTTAAGAATTGTACGGTCTTTAGTGTTATCGCTTAAAGAAGTTTTTTTAGGTTGATCATTACATATACTTTTATTTGGCCCGTTCTGTTTATTGTAAGAACTGTACTTTATTCTCTTTATTCTTACATTTTCAGTATTGAAATGTTTCTTAATTTGCTTGCGTTTTTTAGAATATTTTCTATTTTTTAATATAGTTTTATGCATGATATTAATCTATTAAAATCCCATATTTAATTATGGGGTGATATTATAGCTAAATTTACTTATTTCTTCCTTATCTTTATAGTTTTTATTCTCTTTATTATATTTTTTCCTTAAAATATTTATTTTATATCCTGTTAAGACATTAGCTAGTCTAATATTTTTCCCCTTTCGTCCTATTGCCTTAGGCAATTGTACATCTTTTAATGAAATCATTGCCGTTTTATTTTGTTCGTCTATTTCAATCATAGAAATTTTTGTTGGACTCAAAGAGCGCAAAATATAAAGCTGAGTTTTCTTAGAAAATTTTATTACATCTATATTTTCTGTTTTTAATTCTTTAACTATAGTATGTATACGTACACCTTTTATCCCTAAACAAGCGAAAACTGGATCAATCTTATAATCAGAAGATTCTACAGATACTTTTGATTTTTCACCAGGTATTCTAACTACCTGTTTTACTATAATGAATCCATCTAATATCTCAGTAATTTCTTGTTCGAAAAGCTTCTTAATAAAATTAGGTACAGTTCTAGAAAGAATGATAATAGGCTGACTATCTTCCCAATAGACCGACTTGATGATTGCCAGAATACTATCTCTTTTACGCATAAAATCATTAAACATTTGTTCTTGTTTAGGTAAACTCATATCATTCTGTTTATCATTTCGTATTATCAAGTCTTTACTTGCATAAAAAAACTTGTCCAACTACAATGTCTCCTATCCTCGTCTTGAAATTATTGTACATACATATATTATAACACTCTTTACTTTTTAAGTAAAAATTGTCTTTAAAAGTAAGAATATATTTTCTATCCAGTTGTTTAAGAACAAATTGTTCTGTTACCTCTTCTCCCACTTCAAAATCATACTCTATTTGCTTAGCAGATGAGATATCTATTTCTTTATTAGATTTCTTTATTTCACTTACTATTCTATTACGCCACATATCAATAGATCCATTTTCATAATCTATGAATATTTCAAAATATTCTACTGATCTATACTTTTTAAGTACCGTATTACGAATAGAAAATTCTAATATAGTCATAAGAGTTACATGATCTATATGATTGTAGTTTTTTAAATTAGTAAATGAATCTATTAAATTTATATTATTCATAGTTATATGAATACAACAAATGTACGATAAATACTTGGTGGATTATATTATACTTATTTAGTTATAAGTATAAATTAATGATATAAACACATTTTTTATAAACCAATATTGATTTATCGAACTTTTATTACTATATACTAATTTATATAATTTATATAATATAATCATATGTATCATATTTTTATATAATAATCATATCTTAGATCTCAACGGTGGATTTAGCGCAGTAGGTTAGAAGCATCAGATTGTGATTCTGAAGGTCGCTGGTTCAAAACCAGTAATCCACCCTACGATAACATTCTTTTTATTCTTTTAAAAGCTTCTTTTAATGTTTCTGAGTAAACAGCATAAGAGATTCTTAAACAGTTTTCTTCACCAAAAGATATACCACATACCATAGCAACCTGAGCTTTTTCCAGTAGAAACATACTTAAATCATAAGCATTAGAAATTTTAACTCCTAAAAATGTTTTTCCAAAGATCTTTTTTATATTTGTAAATATATAAAATGCCCCATTCGGGCTATTAAATATAAAGTATGGAATTTTTTTCATCATATCTAAAACAAGGTAACGACGCTTTCTAAAGCCTTCAATCATGTAAACGATCCTATTGTAATGAGATTTCAATGCTATAATAGAAGATTGTTGTGCTATAGAGTTTGTTCCTGAGGCCGTTTTACTTTGCACTTTTTCACAAGCCTTAGCTAGCCATTCAGTAGAACCAATATAACCTATTCGCCAGCCTGTCATAGCAAATATTTTAGATATTCCATTAAGGGTAACAGTTTGTTCATTTACTTCTGAAAATGCCCCAATACTGTAATGAGTATCAGAATAATTAATAGGCTCATATATTTCATCAGAAATTATTATTAATTGTGAATGTTTCACCAATACTTCAGATAGACGCTGAAGTTCGTCATAGCTATATATTATGCCTGATGGATTACAAGGAGAACTGAAAATAAAGATCTTAGTATTTGGCGTAACAGCTTCTTCAAGCTGTTCTGTAGTAATATTAAAATATGTATAAATAGAAGTCTTAATGATTACTGGCCTTGCCTCACACATATTTGCCATTTCATAATAACTAAGCCAAAAAGGGGAGGGGATAATGACATTATCCACTGTATTTAGTAAAGATAAGAATAAGTTAATAATAGCTTGTTTGGTTCCCGCTGAAACTACTATTTGATACTGTTTATAATACAAAGAATTGTCTATTAATAATTTTTTCACAAACTGTCTCCCTAAGTTCTAGATAACCAGATATAGGAGTATAGTAATGATGTGCTTGATCAATAGCCTTTTTGGCAGTATCTAATATAAAGAAAGGAGGTGAAAAATCAGGCTCTCCTATACTCAAATTAATTACATCGATGCCTTTCTCTTTAAAAAATCTAGTCTTTGTATATAGAGACAATGTATGCGAATAATTCATTTTTTGTAACAAACTAGAAATACTTTGCATTATATATTTTATTCCATTAAGAGTAAAACTAATAAAAAATGATTAATATAACGAAGTATTTATTTCATTGCTTATTTACCTTTGCGAAAATAGTAATGCTTATATCGAAGTAATAGATGTATGCTGTATACAGGAGTGAGTCTCCTAGCAAATAACTAAATAACTAAGTAATAATTAATAATTAACTTTGTTTTATATGATGAATAATTATAATGCAGAAAATATTCAATATTTAGAAGGAATAGAACATGTACGAATAAGACCATCAATGTATGTTGGCGATATAGGAAAGAGAGGATTACATCATCTAGTATATGAAGTAATAGATAATTCTATAGATGAAGGGTTGGCCGGTTTTTGCGATAAAATTTGGGTTACTATATTGATAGACAATTCTATAATTATACGAGATAATGGTAGAGGAATTCCTGTGGATTTTCATAAAAAAGAAGGTAAATCTGCTTTAGAAGTAGTGCTTACTAAAATAGGAGCAGGAGGAAAATTTGATAAATCTTCTTATAAAGTATCAGGAGGATTACATGGAGTAGGAATTTCTTGTGTAAATGCTCTGTCTAGCCGTTTGAAAGCAAAAGTTTATATAAGTGGAAAGATTTTCTATCAAGAGTATGTTAGAGGACGAGCATTTATTCCAGTGCAAGTTATAGGAGAAACCAATGTACGAGGTACAGAGATAATTTTTCATTTTGATGAAACTATTTTTAATAATATACAATATAACTATGATACTCTGGTATCAAGATTAAGGGAACTTTCTTTTCTTAATAGAGGACTTACTATTTTTTTTAGTGATGAGAGACAGTCTTATACTAGAAATGCTAAGAGAATAGTGTTTTATTCAGAGGATGGTATTAAAGGATTTATCTTGTTTATAGAAGAAAGTAGAGAACCATTAATACCGGATGTTATTTCTATGGAAGGTGAAAGGGGAAAATATATATGTAGAGGTGGCTATGAGATATAATACTTCGTATAATGAAAATATTCATTCTTTTTGTTAATAATATTAACATGCAAGAAGGAGGAGTACATATATCTGGATTTCGTAGGGCTCTTACTCGTACATTTAAAAAATATACAGATGAATCTGTCTTATTAACAAAAGAAAAGGTGTATATTACAGGAGAAGATTTTAGAGAGGGACTTACAGCTATCATTTCAGTAAAAGTATTGTCTCCTCAATTCGAAGGGCAGACTAAAACAAAGTTAGGGTAATGCAGAAGTCAGTGGAGTGGTAGATCGTGTTGTTGGTGAAATGCTAGCTAATTATTTAGAGGAACACCCAAGTAATGCGAAAACAATCATTGAAAAAGTGCTTATTGCAACTAAAGCTCGTAAAGCAGCGAAGAAGGCACGAGAATTAGTACAAAAAAAAAATCCAATAAGTGTAGGTAGTTTACCTGGAAAATTGGCTGATTGTTCTTCAAATAAGCCAAGTGATAGTGAGATATATTTAGTAGAAGGAGATTCTGCAGCAGGGACTGCTAAACAGGGACGCAAGAGAGAATTTCAAGCAATCTTGCCTTTAAGAGGGAAAATATTAAATGTAGAAAAAGCTCTGCAATATAAGGTATTTGAAAATGAAGATATTAGGAATATCTATACTGCCTTAGGCGTTTCAATAGGTACTAAAAAAGATAAAAAGGCACTTAATATAGAAAAATTGCGTTACAATAAAATAATAATAATGACTGATGCTGATATCGATGGTAGACATATTTCCACCCTTATATTAACTTTATTTTTTAGATATATGAAAATTCTTATAGAAAAAGGTTATATCTTTATTGCAACACCTCCAGTATTTTTAATTAAGAAAGTAAATAAAAGTGTTTTATGCATGGAACGACAGACAAAGAGAAAAGATTATTCAGCAATT
Organism: Persea americana; assembly: GCA_029852735.1. Taxonomy (NCBI): domain Eukaryota; kingdom Viridiplantae; phylum Streptophyta; class Magnoliopsida; order Laurales; family Lauraceae; genus Persea; species Persea americana. The sequence continues at coordinate 4,487 of JAQQXO010000158.1, read as the reverse complement.
AGGAGGAAGCAAAGGGCTAAATGTACAGAAATATAAAGGATTAGGAGAGATGAATGCGGAACAATTATGGGACACAACAATGAACCCACAAAAACGTCTTCTACGAAGAGTAACTATAGAAAATGCAACAGAAGCTGACCGTATTTTTTCTGTGTTGATGGGCGATGATGTTTTTCCCTAGACGACAATTTATTGAAAATAATGCTATCAATGCTCGTATTGAGATATAATTATTATTCTTTTACAATAACCAATTAATTTTTATTAAAATAAACGTTATTATTTTGTTCTATCCATTTTTCAAAACGATTTTCTGCTTCTTTTTTGTCAAATGCGCCTCTCTCTATTCCTAGAGATAAATGTTTTTTGTAAAGAACACCTATTTTAGATAATAAAGAACGAGCTGTAGAAGTAGGTTTTGCTCCTTTTTCTAACCAAAAGACAGCATTATCTATAATAATTTTTATAGTATTAGTTAAAGGGTTATAAATTCCAAGATTAGAGATGAATTTTCCATCTCTAGGAGATCGGGAATCAGCCACTACTATATGATAAAAAGGTACACCTTTTTTTCCGCGTCTTTGCAGACGAATTTTTATAGGCATTGTATATCTTTTTTTTTAATAGGTTGTAAAATTAATACAATTCTTTAAAAGAACATAAAAACAATAAACATTATTTTAATAATAGTAGATACAGCTAATTAAGACTCGTGGTGTAAAAGGTAGCACAGCAGGCTTTGAATCTGTTAGATAGGGTTCGAATCTCTACGAGTCTATCTTTCACAATAGTGGAGCAGGCGAGACTTTAACTCACGTCCAGACAAGAAACTAAGTAAGCTTTCTACATACTTATCTCTACCTTAATTTTTTTAGGCCATTATTTGAAGGAGAGAATTCTGAAACGGCTTAGTCTCATTTAATTTTTTGGAAAATGATAGAGACGATTAATTTTCCTTGCCTTACTTTTTTCGGTACCCCTTTGATAAAGAAAGCCAGTAAAGCTTAATAACTTTCTGAAGGATATCTTGCTTCTACATCTATTTTCTAACTATAAAATTAAGATATTAAGCAGCAAGAGCCATGAAATAATTGCCGTTTATATTTTGTAACTAAAGATTTTCGTGTTTTATCTTACGTAACACGTTATATGCTTACTTACTTATTTGTCTTGCTGTCAATTACTTATTCAGCCCCAATAAATTAGTTAATGTTCACTGAATATAAGAAATATTATTTTTATAATTTAATTACTTTCTTTGTTATTTATTAAAAATATATGTCAGATATTATACGAATATTGCCTGGTCATGTTACCCATAAAATATCTGCAGGAGGGATTATTCAATGTCCCGCTACAATAGTAAAAGAACTATTAGAAAACGCATTGGATGCGGGAAGCTAAATGTATTCATCTTATATTACAAGATGCTGGTAAATCACTTATAAAAGTAATAGATGATGGTAGAGGAATGAGTGTTAAAGATGCTAAAATGAGTTTTTTTCGTTATGCAACTTCTAAAATAAAAACAACTGATGATTTACTTAAAATAAAAACTTTGGGTTTTCGTGGTGAAGCACTATCTGCCATCGCAGACGTTTGTCAAGTAGAAATGCAGACTAGACGAAAGGAAGATGAGATAGGGATTTCTCTATTCATTGAAGATAATAAATTAAAAGGAGAATATTTTGTTCAAACAGCTAAGGGAACATCAGTAACCGTAAAAAACATTTTTTACAATGTGCCTGCCCGTAGAAAATTATTGAAATCTAATAATGTAGAATTGAAAAAAATTATGGATGAATTTAATAGATTAACAATAGCATATCCAAAAGTTAGGTTTATTCTATATCATAAAAATAATAATAAACTTAAAAAATATTTTGATTTTCCACCTGTTTCACTTAGTAATAGAATTGTAGGAGTATTAGGGAAAAAAATCAATGAAGAAATGATTTCTATCGATGAACAGATTAGTGGAATTAATTTGAAAGGTTATATTATTAATCCATCGTATTCCAATAAATCACTTAGAGAACAGTTTATATTTGTGAATAATAGATTTATTAAAAGTTCTTACCTATCTAAAATTGTATTAAAAGCATTTAATGGATTTCTATCAAATAGTAATCATCCGTCTTATTTTCTATTTATTTTCTTAGATCCAACATGTATTAATGTTAATATGCATACTACAAAAAATGAAATTATATTTGAGGGTAAATCTTCTATCTATACAATTCTATATAACTCTATACAACGTGCTTTGGGTGCCAATCATATCAACGCATCCTTATCTAACCTAAAATTACATGCTAATTATAATCCTTTATTTAATATTGATGAGGGTTTTAATATATCGACTAAAAAACTTTATGAGCATATTCAGCTATCTCAATCTACCAATAATATTGATTTCTGTAAGAATGCAACAATACAGCTACATAAGAAATACATAATTAGTATTCTCCATTCAGAACTAATAATAATTGACCAATATCGTGCTCATAAAAGAATATTTTACGAATATTTACGACATAATAAAAATTCAACTAGCCAACAACTAAAAATTCCTATATCACTATTCTTTTCAAGAATTCAACTTAATTTAATTAAAAAAATTAAAAATTATTTGGTATACATGGGTTTTTCTATAAGTTTTCATGAAGGGAGACTTATTGTTGAATCTACGCCTGTCGAAATGACTCTACATCAGATAAATGATTTTTTCAAAACATACTTGATGAATATTACTAAAAATAGATCAAGTTATCTATATATATTAGAGATATTAGCTAGTTCTATAGCTATAAAACATGGACTTTCCTTATCTATTAAAGAGATGAATAATATTATTTATGAACTGTTTTGTTTATGCGCAGAACCTAAGTATACACCTTCAGGCAAGAAGATTTTTATCACATTAAATAATAATATCATTATAAATATCTTTAATGATATATGAATTCATCCTTATATATTCTTTTAAAATCTTTTTTGCAGTTTATCCATTCTATTCCTCTTTTTTACATTATTTCTTTTTCTACTGTAGCTTACCGCAGTATTATAACAAAATATGTTAATAATTTAGATTATCTATCCTTTAATTTAATCCTTGATTACTCTACTCTCTCGATAATAAGAGAAGTCATAGATGTAAGTATATATAGTATATATAGTAATCTTTATATATTTAACTAACAACATTCTATGTATTCTACCGTTACATTTATAGCTACTATAGCTAGGTTCTTTTACTACCATAAAATTCTTATTAGTGAGTAAATAATTTAAAGATTATGATATTAGTTATTTTTAATATATCACACTTGTCATATATCATCACAGCTATTGTTGGCGACTATTTTTTACCTTACTTCTTCTTGTGAAGGACGGTTTTAATCTTTTGGAACCACAAAAATATATCTACGGTATTCATCCTGTAATAGAGGCCATTGATTCAGGTAAGAATATAGATAAAATTTATTTTCAACTAGGGTTACATGGTGAAAATTATAAACGTATTAAAAAAATAATAAAAAAATATAGAATACCCTTTCAATTGGTTCCTAGAGAAAAATTAAGTGGTCTTACTTTAAAAAATCATCAAGGCGTCTTTGCTTTTATATCTCCTATTGAATTTCATAACATAGATAATCTTATACCAATGATCTATGAAAAAGGTAAAAATCCATTATTATTAGTATTAGACAGAATTACTGATGTTAGAAATTTTGGCTCAATTGTTCGTACTGCTGAATGTGGAGGAGTTGATGGAATTCTTATCTGTTCAAAAGGATCAACGCTTTTTAGTTCAGATGCTATAAAAGTATCTTCTGGTGCAATTTTAAATATTCCAATATGTAAAGAATTGGATCTTTATAAAAGTTTACTTCTTTTAAAAAATTATGGTATTTCCATCGTTGCTGCTATGGAAAAGTCATCTACTACTTTTTATGAAGTAGATTTTTCTCTACCCATAGCTATTATTTTAGGAAACGAGCAATATGGCATAGATTCTTCTTATCTTTCTCTTACAAATAAACAAGTAAAGCTGCCTATGTTAGGCAAAATTTCTTCTATGAACGTTTCAGTAGTATGTGGTGTTTTTATTTATGAGGCTATAAGAAGTAGGTATGCGAAAAATTACTAAAATTGCTTTAAAAACCGTAAATCGTTATCAAAATATAAACGAATATCTTCAATATTATAAAGTAATAGAGCAATTCTTTCTATACCAATACCAAATGCAAACCCAGAAAATATTTCTGTATCAATGCTAACATTTTGTAGTACGTGTGAATCTACCATTCCACATCCCATTACTTCTAACCATCCTGTTCCTTTTGTAATACTTCTATCTTTTTCAGAAAATCCTACGTATATATCAACTTCAGCACTTGGTTCTGTAAATGGAAAGTATGAAGGACGAAAACGATAACGTACGTTACCAAAAAGTTCATGAATAAAATATTTTATTGTATGTT